>MAYD01360127.1:0-14250 GCA_001909325.1 Ruellia speciosa
GATTGGAATAATAATGAGGAATTGCATCCAGGATTTGTTAAAAAGGGTGATATTGTAAGATATAAAAAATAAACGAGTGATTGTTCGAGGTTCCAGTAGTTGGAGCAGGCATGCTTGAAATATACTACGGGATTCTTAACACTTTTTGTTGACATGCACTGTATTTAGCATCTAACTAGATATCATTTGACTAAGAGATAGTTAGAGCATGTGCTTCTTTACTGTTGCAGCTTGTTGAATTGAGCAATTGATAATGTTCTGATAAATAAATTGCATTTTGTGTGCTCTTGTATGTCTTGCCTTTCCCCCAGGAATGATGAATTTGGAGGATGCTGCTGAAAGCAAGGACACATATGTACACATTGGTAGTAAGGACAAGGAAGGTTTCTTCTACTTTGTGAGTTGTTACTGACATACTAGTTTACAGGACCTTGTTATATTTGCCTTTGTGTCCTGGTTATGACAATAAATTTGTAATTGTTGTTCAAATGCCTGGCCTTACAGAACATGGAGTGAGCAAGATTATGTTGATGTTGCATGAGGGTGGGGTCTGCAAGTCCCCAATCCTGTTTTCCCCCTTGTATGCAATTCCTTATGGAGGCAACTTGAAATAATACGGCATAGTAGTAATAAGCCGGTTGTCTAATTTAAAGCTTTAGTTTCTAATAGGAAGATAGATTTAATATCTAATTTCTTTGAATAAAATTTTTGTTGGAAGTTGCCAAAGTACTTGTCTGTCTGTTGTCGTGAAAAAGTAGCAAGGGGGGAGTTGCAGCCTATGAAATTGGTGGAGCCATAGAACCCAAGGGGTGACGATTGATATTGCTATTTCAAAGTAGCTAACTCAAAAAAGATGTTGGAAGATGGAGATGTTTCAGCTGCACTACCACTGTTGCCAGCAGTATGATGGTATGGTTATCGGATAATGAGCGAGCGGCAGGCAACATCAGTGATGTTAAATGCCATGTTTGAAGCATTGTTCTTCCCTTTCTTAACTATTGACTCCTCTTTTTGAGTACAGTGATTGCAAAAGCTACCGTTCTTAAGAATCTGAGTTTGGTGCACCCTTAACTGTGCTCTATCCAATTTCAGTCCCAGGCTTGAATTCTTGTTCTGATTCCTAACATAATTGTTTAGGCTTTAGCCATAGTAGTTAGGTTAAGGCAGTTGTACCAGGCGCCTCTCTAAGCTACTCTTCTCTCATCAAACTCACTCACTGTTTTTTAAGCGTGGTAGATATTCACTTGCCATTTAAATTTTAATGGCAAAAACAAAGTGATAATACTTCCAAAGTACTTAATCGCACAACAGCTTCAATAAGTAGACATAAAACCAAGAAATCACCAGGCATGATGGTACACAGAAAATTTCTTGCACTGAAGCATACGGGAGCCCTATGTGAAGCTGTTAGCTTGATTAATCAATTTGTAGCTTGGCGCAACTCGAATAGGTTTTGAGCTTGAAAAAAAATTGATAAGAAAATGAGCTTGTTCAACTGGGCTCATTATTTGTTTGAGCAGATTATTAGGCTCATGGAGGGGTTATATTTGTAATTTTTTTAAAAAATTATATATAAACAAGTAGTTTGAGCTCGACTTATGATTAACAAATCAAGTTTGAATTTGATTTTGAGCTCAAATTGAGTTCAATTAAGAGCTTATATAGTCATTAAATGAATTTGAACGTGCTTCATCAAGGATTTAAGCCAGGCTCGAAAACCTAATATTTGACTTAATTCGATATGTTTAATTATTCTTCGTGTATGCCTCAATCATATCTTGTGCTAGCATGACCATGACTTCATCATTCCACGTGATATTGTTCTTTCTTCCTTCTCTCCTTTGTAGTATGTAGCCCAGCTTCATCAAGAATGACCGATTGCTACTGAAATTGAATGACAATTCCTTGATTCATTGTACAAATCAATTCTAGCGAGGGTAGGGCAGTGATGAGGAAATTTCTGAGTAGTGAAAGGAAAGGTAGGACAAAGTGGTCTTTGAAAAGGACACTAGTGGTGCTATTATTGTCGAAACAAGGGAGAGAGATTGGATCCAGTTTTGCTCAAAGACCAAAGCCTCAAAGCATTGTCCATTGCTCCCTCAATCTTTCCATTTCTGGAAGACCCATTTGCTCGTGGATTGAATAAAACCCCTTCTCACCTTTAATATGAGAAATAAAAACAGAAAATAAAAATGTGAAATATGCAAAGGGAGAGTGGGCGAGTGGAGGAGGAGAATATATATAATAATAAAGTAATAAACAATACTTGTCTCCCTCGATTAGAGGGTCCATGAATATACATACATATACATATACATATCCAAAAACCAAAATAGCCTAGCCTAGTGCCCTTGTGACATGGCCGCCTTACTCTCTTTATTGCATTGCAGCCTGCAGAGCACACATGTGATAAGAAGTACATATGCCAGAAAAGAAGTAAGTGAACCTTGCTTAAACCTTAAACGCTCCATGGAAAACCAAAAGAAAAGAACAGAAAAGGATGCTTAATTAGGAAGATCCAGTCATGTGCAGCGCGACGAGGGAGGCGTAGAAGCCGTCTTTGACATTGATGAGGGTGTCGTGCTTTCCTTTCTCCACGATGACTCCATTCTTGACTACTGCGATAAGGTCAGCCGACTTGATGGTGGAGAGCCTATGAGCGACCACCACGGTGGTCCTGTTCACCATCACTCTTTCCAGGGCGTCCTGCACCACTCTCTCCGATTCTGCATCCAACGCGCTCGTTGCCTCGTCCAGCAGTAGTATCTTTGGTGCTTTCACGATTGCCCGTGCTATGGCGATCCGCTGTTTCTGTCCTCCCGACAGCTGCACTCCTCTCTCCCCGACCATCGTGTCGTATCCTTGTTCGAGTCCGCTGATGAACTTGTGTGCGTTTGCCAGCTCCGCGGCTTCTATGATCTCTTGCTCCGATGCTCTTCCGTCTTTACCTCCGTAACCGATGTTGTCCCGGATCGTTTCGTTGAACAGGATTGGCTCCTGCCCCACCAGTCCCATCTGTTGCCTCAGCCATTTGAGTTGGAACTTCTGGATTTCGATGCCATCAATTGTAATTGTGCCTTTGTCCGGGTCGTAAAATCTTTGCAACAGGGAAATGACTGTGGACTTGCCGCTCCCACTCTCCCCAACCAGAGCCACCGTCTTGCCGCTGTGAATTCTCAACGACAGGTCTCGGAATATCGGGATGTTGGGCCTGGAAGGATACTTGAAGCTGATGTGCCTTAGTTCGATTTCTCCCTTGAGCTCTTCCAACGTTGTGCCAGATTCATCACTTGGATCAATGCTTGAATTTCGATCTAGGATGGCGAATATGGAAGCAGCCGCACCTTTGGCCTTGCTCGAATCAGGGGCAAATGTGCTGGATTGAGATATCGCCACTGCAGCCATGGTTAGAGCAAAGAAAACCTGCAGGGGAACACACCGACCATAAGAAACTGGATCTCATAACAGCAACATTGCATTTGCATTTGCATCTCATCAATCAATCAAGAGCTTAGAGCTTACCCGAAAGACGTCTGGAAATGTTATTCTTCCAGCCTGTACAAGCCGGCCTCCTGCATAGAAGGAAGTGGCGTATGCGAAGAATACGAAGGCTAGAGAGAGACCGAAACCTGCTCCGCTAATCAATCCTTGTTTTACCCCATTCTTCACCGGTCCTTCACACTTCTTCTGGTACACTTGTATAACTTTTTCTTCTGCACAATATGAAGCCACGGTTCTTATTGTTCCCACGGCATCATTCGCCACTTGACTGGCTTCCTCGTACATCGCCTGCGAATTAAGACACAAGGTTAATAATTAATCAAGTCAAGCTGGTACCTAAGCTTTCGTCATCGACATTACTTAGTAAACATAACATTTACACACCTTTGCATCGTTGCTGAACCCGGTCATGAATTTGAGTTGCACGTATCCATTCAATGCTATTAGTGGTACAATGGCCAGGACAATGAGCGACAACTCCCAGCTCGCGACAAAAGCAATGATCAATCCCACTAGAGCTGAGGCGAGATCCTGAACCAACTGCGCCAGTGCGTCACCAACCAAAGCCCGGATTGTAGCAGCGTCAGCTGAGAGCCTTGTTCCAATCACACCACTTGAATTTTCAGGCTCATCAAACCAGCTGACTTCCATGTTAACCACCCTCTGGAAGCACATCTGTCTTATTCTTCGAATCAATCTACAGCCAGCCACGCCGAAAAAGAATGTCCTCAGTGGATATGCAACTAGTGACACGACACCAAGACCCACAAACATCAATGCCCAAAACCTGGTGTCCCTTCTCAACTTGTCTCCTGTTTCGTAGAACGTCCTAATCACGAAAGACAGTAATATGCCGAAAACTGGAACTATGGCCCCATTTAGGACTGCAGACAGGGTTCCCACTGCCAAATATGGCAGCTCAGGCTTGTTGAGAGCCGCAAGCCGGCTAAGGGGCACTTTTGGATGCTTATTCAGTTCATCAGCATCAGCAGCGTATTCCAAGTCTTCATATTCTGTTCGGGCGATACTAAGACCCCTGGTCAGATCAAATGTGATGGATAGTGAACGGTGACTTCCACTTCTCATCCTGGATGACCTCCGGCTCAGCATGCGGCGAAGCGACTTCTGGCTTTCCTGCCGGCTGTAGTCCCTACTGTAACTTAATCTCTCTAACTCTTCAGCGGATGGTTCCTCTTCATCTTTTCGAGCTTCTTGCAGTTTTATAAGCTGAGAATACCCACCATCAGGATTCTCCAGCAGTTCAAAATGTGTACCTGATCATAAGATAAAAACACAATCAATGTTAGTTCTTTCATTATATTGTAAGAGCTACAACGTGATAGATAGATGGATGTATTAAGAGGCGTAAAGCACGGACCTTTCTCCACCAATTTCCCTTTGTGAATCACAGCAATCATGTTGGCGTTTCTGACCGTGGTCAGTCGATGTGCTACTATGACAGTTGTTCGGTTAACCATAATTCTGTCGAGAGCCTCTTGAACAATTCTCTCGGATTCTGCGTCCAGCGCACTTGTTGCCTCGTCCAGTAGTAGAATCCGTGGATCTTTTAGAATTGCTCTGGCTATGGCGATTCTTTGCTTCTGTCCTCCAGAAAGCGCTGTCCCGTGCTCACCAACCATAGCGTCTAAGCCCTGGGGAAGTTTATCGATAAATTTAGCAGCGTTGGCCATCTCAGCTGCTGCTCTGATCTCCTGATCAGTTGCTCCTTCCTTTCCATATGCAATGTTTTCCTTAATGCTACCCATGAAGAGCACAGGCTCCTGGCTGACCAGACCAATTTTCGACCTGATCCACTTGAGTTGGAATTCCTTGAGATTAATCCCATCGATCAGAACCTCGCCCTTCTCTGGATCGTAAAACCTCTCCACCAAACTGATCACGGTGGACTTGCCACTCCCACTCTGCCCGACCAATGCAGCTGTCGTGCCACGAGGAATAAACAGAGAGAATCCATTGAATATCTTCTCAGTTGGTCTGGCTGGATAGCTGAAATGAACATCTCTCAGTTCTATATCCCCGGATATGTCGCCCAACGTCTTCCCCCTTGTATCAAATGGATCGATCTCTGGCTTCCGGTTTATGGTCTCGAACATCTTGTAGGCTGCGGCTCTACCTGCTGCAAATGCAGTCAAGCAAGGGGATGCTTGTCCTAGAGATCTGATAAAACACAGAGCAATATAGATCATCAATATCATCATATGTTTCTTATGCATGTTGATGATTGATGGGAGTTTAAGCTTATAAACTACTCACAGTGAACCAGTTAGCACCGAGACAATGACTGTGAAGGTATCGCCTCCATTATGACCCTTTTCCAAGATCAACTTGCCACCGTACCACACCGCCAAGGCGTAGCTGCAAAACATCATAAACATAACTGATCCAAGGCCTAACCCGGTGGCCAGCCCTTCGTGCACAGATGATTTGTAAGCCTTGTCAAGTGCCTTGGAATAGTTGGAAACTGCCCGCTTCTCCCCGGTGAATGAAGCCACCTGCAATATAATCATAGTGCACAAAATTAGACCCGAGGCAGCCACAATCCCCTATCAAAACTAGTTTGTAATTTGTATGGACAGGGACTCACAGTTCTGATGGCTCCAATAGTCTGCTCAACCACGACTGCAGCGCTAGCATATGCAGTTTGGCCGCGGGACGCCATCCTGGATACCACTTGGGACATGATTGCACCAGATATCATGAGTGGGGGAATGGATGAAAGCATGACCAGTGTGAGGAGCCACCCTTTGCTGAAGGCAATAACAAATCCCCCAAAAAATGTGGACATCAACTGCACAAACTTGCCTACTTTCTCCCCCATGGCATCTTGGATAAGAACAGTGTCCCCAGACATTCTTCCAATCACTTCCCCTGTGTGAACTTCCTTGTCGAAAAAGGCGATATCTTGCTGCAAAATGGTTTTCAGATAGAGCGTCCTGATTCGCGCTGCCTGCCTCTCTCCGGTGATCATCCAACATGCGACCTCTGCAAAAATGATCCATGCCAGCCAAGGTACTTACTTAGGTTAGTAACAATCATTAATTAATTGATCATACATGAAGAATTTGAACACTGTGGAGTATTAACTAGGATTCATTCTACTTACGGAGGAATGCTGCAGCGCCACATCCCAAAGCCAGATACACAAACTTTAGTGCAACCTGGAGCAATAAAACAATAGAGAGAGAATTAGTTAATGCAAAACAATCAAAAGGGAAAACAAATTAAAATTAAGAAGAAGAAATGATGGATGAATATAAATAGCGCACCCTGCTGACAAGGGGAACAACATTAGTGTTTTCTTGTCTAGAGCCAAAAGCATCAGCCATATCACCAAAGAGGAAAGCCATGAGGGGCGGGTTGAGGCCGTTGCCAATGGCGCCAAGTGTGCCGACCAGCATCAACAGTTTGTCCCACCAATCGGAGAAGGCGAAAAGCTTATAAAAGGGAACGGTGTCATCTGGTCCCACCTTGGCATGATCATCCTCGTCGGGGTTCCCATGGCCACTGCCACTGCCACTGGCGTAAGCCTCTTCTTCGGCAGGCATTATATTGTAGATTTGTACTTGTGTAGTTGCTGCTAATTAGTGGCTAATGTTGCTCAGCTCCCTTGAAGCCTTGGATGAGCAGCTAAGAAGAATATTAGAGATAATCACGAGTTATAATATTAACAAGAGATGGTTTTGAGGAAGTTGAATGAAGAAGCAGCAACCTAACTAGGCAAAGTTAGGCCTAATTAGCAAGCCACAGTGTGTATTGTGTGAAGGCAAGAATATTCTTGTAATGAGGATTTTTCCAGTATTCAGAGAGGTGGAAGTGGCCTAGTTATATACTAGTATATAGATAGATAGACAGAACAAGTTTGTAACAAGGTATATGATTGGATTGGTAGGTCGGAGGAAGGTGGTGTGCTGGGCCTGGTCATACCCATGGTCATAACTAACAAACTCTAACTCACAAGTAGTAAGAATACATCATGTCCCTGATTGCTCTTTTTATTCAACACCATTTTGAATTTTGAACTTTGAAAATTCAACTTTGTTCAACTTTCTCATTTTTCCCTTTTCTTTTTTATATTTCATTTATTTTGTCTAACTAGGACTTTTCCTACCCTCAGCCACCCCACTTGCACTTTCTTTTATTGCGTTCCTAACATCAATGTTTTTTGTCATCGCAGTATTTTAATTATTCTACATTAATCAAGACAAGGATTGAACAATTAAACTTGATTACCCATTCTCTCATGTATAATTAATAGTCCATACAAAAAGACAGTGTATGTAGTTGAAATTAACTTGGGTTCCACTTGGGTTACTCCTTACTACTTATCAGTTCGAGGTGATCCGCTAGCAAACAAGATACAACTAGCTGTTTATTTTATTTTACTTTATTGCAATGAGAGTAAAGAACAATGTTCCCAGAACAAGAAAGTAACCAATGGTAAAAGAGGAGGGATAGAGGGAAATAACGCGTAGATTGAAAATTACAAATGTCAAGACCATTTCAACCCCACAATTATTTTACATGCTTTTCCTTGTAAGGCCCTATTAAATTGTTTTACACGCGGATCCGTTCATACATACACACACACACTACTATTTCAAAGCCAATCATGTGATCATGGACATGACGACACATCTCTATTTAATTTCTCCCCTTCTTCACAATATAATTAATTTATTCATGGTAAATTAATTAATGACCCTATTTATGGCGTCATCTTTTTCTCTATAGTCACTCTGCAATATAACAATGTACATTTAATTTACATCCCAATAAACTTAGGCCTTCTTGGCCCTTTTATTAATAAAACTGTTTTTACTTTTTTTCTAAAAAAATAAAAAGGAAAATTTGATTAATAAATATAATGCTGGTAAGCCTTGAATTTTAGGGTTAAAGGCTGCGCCTTTTTTTTTTTTTTTAATAAAACTGAATATGGACAATTATTTTTAGATTTAGAATTTGTTTGATAAATTGAATTTGACCCAAATGTGAAGTATAAAGTTTATTATAAAGTGATTAAATTGTAAATTTGAAACCAACAAATTGATGATTAACTAAAAATGATGCTGGTAAATAATGAACAATTAATAATACTAATGAAATTATTTATACTGCACATTTTCATGTATGTGTGTGTATATATATTTTCTATTTATTTCACGGATAAATCGAAGGTCAACTCCACTCAAGAGGAAGGAAGTTACGTAGTACGATTTGGTCGTGCAATGGCACATTCAAACCCAAGCAGTAGCAAAAATTAAAATATTTATAAAACCCTTTAATTTGTCAATGTTAACCAACTCCAGTGGACGAATCCAATATTTGAAGTTAATCAATAATTAAAGATATCTACTATTGAAAGGGCTGGAAATCATTAAATCTAAAACTGGGGGGTTGATCTATTCCACAATTATATACAAGTATTGCTTATTCATAATAACAGTTCAACTACAATGTAGCTTCTTCAATTCTTTAACTTGTTAGGATTTTATTGATTAGAATAAACCAATTTAGGCCTTAGTTACTACGTCACTTAGGTTTGAGTTCAAAGAAAACAGGTAATGAAAAAGTCATTTGTGTACGTGTGAAAAATCAAAATAGTAAGATTACACACATTTTTTTTTGAAAGACGATTACACACACATTTGATAATGTTGATATATAATATTAAATATTCTCATGTTAGCTATTATCTGATCGCACTTATATATATATATATATATATGTGTGTGTGTGTGTGTGTGTGTGTGCGTGTGTGTGTGTGTGTGTGTGTAAGGTTTTGAATATTATTTCCCATTAATTTTAAGGATTCCAGGTTTAAGGTTTAGCTGATCATCAATATTAGAGTTAGCTTAGTAGTTAGCTACTTTAGAAATTGCGGAGAAAAAAAGAGATGTAAGCAAAAATAATATTGAATTTCATAAAACAAAATAGTTGGAATATATATATATACACATATACTATAATAATATTGAGAAGGGTAAGGATTACATTCATCAAAGGTTGGGGGTTTGAACTTTTTGACATATGTATGTGTGTGTGTATATATATATATATAATTTCTTTTATTTTTTCCTTTTTACTAAACATGTATTCAACAATTGTATAAATGATTGTTAGTGGATGGCTGATCATTTAAAAGATAAAACTATTAGGGAAGATTATCACTTTATACACATGTTCATATATATATATATCAATCTCAAGACGCTCCTCACGTGAGGGTGGGTTTAATCTTGTGCATGAATGCAGAAGAAATAGATGCCGACGAAACCAATAGAGCAAATACAAAAATAGAGCAATATATACAAGATGAGCGGTTGAGACTCGAACACGAGACCACTAATTCTGATACCATATCAACGACCATCTAAAAATTCAAACTGTTAAAGAGGAATATCACTTTACTAATATATCAATCTCAACAATGATATGGAGATATAATCAGTAGTTTAAACACTGTAAACTGGGGGATGATTGCAACTAATGAGCCGCCAGTACGTAGAAGAGGACCAAGACTATATCAATATTAATATCAAGCCTCTATAATCCTCCATTATTATCCTCAAACATAATTTATTATGTTGGTCCATGTGGTGTGATGTATATGTTATGTCAATTTAATTTGTTGATATAAGACATATAACTATATCCTGGATTTAGTCAAACATTCAAATATACTTCCTTCATTACATTTTACTTATTGCAAAGAGATTAATTAGTGGGGTGATACACATTATATATTCACTTTAATGATATTGATGATAACTATATCATAAAGAAAAGAATACTATGGGGTGATACACATTGTATATATCAATCTCAGTTTAATGATAATTACATCATAAAGAAAAGAATACTATATACTCCCAATGTATATATGATCGTAATATGCGTCTAACGAGATTAATATTTAATTTTAAAGGAATATATATATATATATATATATATATATTCCTTTCAGACTAGACAGTGGTATCTAACAAATATGCTATAATATACTGCCCCCATTGCAAATACTTATTATTGTTTTTTTAGATTTTTTTATTATATTAAGATCTTTTATAAAATTATTAAAATGTTCTCTAATAGGGTATATATATGCTGTGGCAGAAATAAGAAAAATGGAATAATGTTACTAGTTCAAAATGACAAAACACGTTGGTACGTAATCATGAAAAATATTTTTTGGGCCGAAAACGAAATGCAAATGTGAAAGGTGGAAGTAGTAATAATATATGTTAGTTACCAATGCAGTAATTGGTCAAACTTGCTGCTTCACCTAACAAAAAGAGATTTAGATAATTCTCTCAATTCGACCATAAAAATGTTAGTACTACTATTTCTGTTCATTGATCCTTTCAACATGATTAGGTAAAGTCAAATTCAGTGAAAGAAAATATCCAAAATATCCGAAAGTCATGCCTGTCTGTGGTGGACCAATTACATTATGCAAGTATAAATTGATTGGGTATTAATTTGGGTGGGGTAGGACAAAAAGCAAGGGAAGTGAATGAAGACCCAATAAATTAAATTACTTATTAAATTATTCAACTCTAACCAGGAATTAACAGGCCGCAGGAGGCAGTCTCACAGCATAATTATGTCAAATAATACTTTCTCAATTCAAAATATATAAGTCTCCGAATAATAAAAATATTTGATTCATAAAAAAATTTAGTTTTTGTCATGAATTTAAATCTATAGCTAGTAATATCTTTAAATATTTCATTTAATTTAATTGTTTTGTTTTAAATGGCACTCCAATAACCTAATACTTAACCAAATTAAGAATTTTTTAATTTTATACTATATGATGTTGTCCTTCCACCTTCATATTGTTTATCGTATATATGCAGTAAAATTCTTGATGATAATGACTACTATTAAACAACAGGAGTATTATTTGTGGGGATACTCGATCGATTACTTATAAGGCAAGATCTTTTTTATTTTATTTCGTTAGGAGGTGGACTATGCTATTTGGTTGAATTCACATTAACTATTCCTTGTACCAGTACATTGAATGATCTAGTAAAAGAAATAAAATATCTTTTTTCTTTAAAAAAAACGTATATACTAGTATTTGATGGGATAAGTGTTATGAAAAGTCCACAATATTAATGGAAGACACACAAGGATTCAGCTGGCTATGCATGGGGCATTTTTGTCAAGCTACGTATTTTTCACTATATCAGCTCAGGATTAAATGAATTTGAGACTTAGAGCACAATACTACAACAGTAGCCGCCATTTATAAAGTTTAAACCCTAAATACAGTTTTATACAGTTTCACGTGAAATCAAACTCAAAAGATAAACACTAGGCTAAAAAGTTAAAAACGACGCCCCCCAGTACCTTGAGGCCCCACATCCCTGGCGGCTGGAACCCAATTCCCACTCTCATCCCTGGCGGCTGGAACCCAATTCCCACTCTCATCCCTGGCGGCTACGCTCACTTTGTTCAAACCACATTCTATTAATGTATAGAGCCTCATCTCAAATAGAAAGTGATTCTCCATCATTTGTTTGACTGGCTTACACTTCGGGTCTACCTTGTAATATATTTTGAGTTATCATACACCCATACTGATGTCCGGATAAATGTTAATCATCCCATGCAGTGGTTGGCTGAATCCACTACCATGGAAAAGTCGACTCAACAGGGTGCTAGTAAGGATTTTGTATATTTATAAGGGGCCTTTGTGTAAATTGTTGCACTTGTGGTGATTGTAACAATAGTTTATTTGTGTAAATAATAAAAATTGTAATACAATATCAATTATTTGTTATTTACACAATAGTAGCGGAATATTGAGCTGTCAATACCAATTCAGCTTTGTTATTTATATAATAGTAACAAATTAAAATCTTAACATTTAGGTAACCAGTGCAAAGCTTTGACAGGTGAGATTAATTAACTTATATAGACTTTTGTGTTAAGCTCCCGAGACCCTGGTATACACTGACGACTGACAGAGTGACTGGTGTGGGAAGTTTACCGTGATAATGATATAGTTGAGATCAATTTTGACCGTGGATGTGTTTTACTGACATTATTATGAGATTATGGTGTAGTAGTTAAGTGTGTTTACGGTTTACTGAGTTTAATTTTATATTCCCAACTAGGGTTCTAGTACTAGCTACACAGTATGTAAGAAGAAAGATATGTCGTTAAGTGTAGTATTACTTTGTTTTTGTCTTTTATGTCGTCCTTGGCTTTGATGACAACACTGCATGTGGGCGTAATTAATTACTGTTAGTAAGTAGGCTGGAAAGAAATAAACGTACAGCTACCCCGTCGCCGGTGGCACACATATTATGACCAAGTCCTCACTCCTCACGCTTTTAATTTCCTTAAATAAAATACCAAAGAAGATAAAAAAATTACTGTTAATGAATTCTTCACATGCAGTACTGTTGAAGAAAAGATGATCATTATGATGATATATGATTAAAGAAATAGTGAGGGAAAGTAGTTAGTTTAATTAATTAATGGCAAAGGAAAATCATTAAGCATGTAGATTGTAGGCTGTAGCACGGCCCGACATTGTTGAACGAGTCGGGCGGTCACGAGTCACACAGACATTTATAATTTATGACACCAGTTAATAGTAATTTGGTTGGAAAAACCCTACCCCAATGTCCCGATGAAAAGGGATCCTGGGACCCACCAGGGACAAACAGCCACACAACCATTATAAATTCATCTAACGCCACTTGTTTATCATCATCGCTCACCCATCTGCAACTCATCTACTTCAATTCTATAATCTCTCTCTCTCTCTCTCTCTGCGGGAATACACTGAGGAGCTGGGGCTAGGGTTGTCACATTTTAAAATTTAAATTTTTTATATAATATAGATATTTTGATATATATTTTTTAATTAATAAATTTATTTTATTTTATTAAAATATATATTGTGATTTTTGTTACATAAATTGAATGTTATTATAATTTTATTACATATGAAATATAAAAGTCGGGTCTATCATAATTAGTGAGGTGAATAGAGGGTAATTAGATGGTTAAGTATGTGGATACCTACCAACCTACCTACCTAACGCTTCCGACGGCTCCTAGTCCCAGTGTACCAATGTCCCAATGTCCCAATTCTTTATAGACTCTTTTCTACACATGTGAATATGTGATTTTTAATTCCAATTCTCCTCGCTGGCTTTTGTTTGTCATCACTCCCAACTCCATCATCAGCTAGTTGCTACACCTTTTATTATGCTCTATGCTCTATGCTCTATGCTCTATATAAATATTTTATTCATTCCCCTCCTTTCATTCTTTATTTTTGATATGTTATAATAATTATTTCATCCTTTTTCTTGATATTTTATTTATTTATTAGAAAATATTATTCCATCTATTTCTTTTAATTTGTCACTAATAAATTAGTGACGTGTCACACCAGTCCCCATTTAGTAACAAACAATTTGGAATGAAATCAGTATATTTTTTTTTCATCTCACTTGTAGAGATCATTTCTGGTTTTTTAATTACAATGCCACTATTTTTTTTTCTTTTTTAATTTTAATACAATGTCACTAGCTACACGAAGTAATAATGGTAAAAACGAACAGAGGCCATGGGTTTTTCTTTCTTTATCTCCTTTTTCAAATAACTAATCAAATGATGGGATCGAGAGGGAAAGCCGAGCTAACTTGATTAAGCATATATTGAATATTGATAACGGGTTATATATATATATATATATAT
>MAYD01360245.1:0-12465 GCA_001909325.1 Ruellia speciosa
ATATAATACAATATATTTTTGGGTAAATAGAAACTTAGAAAATTCAACCACCATAGGGGTAAATTCAACAAAAAAAGATTCAAATACAATCAATGTATATATATTCAGTAATGAGATTTGTTATATTTATCATAAGATTTTTCTAATTCAGCAAGTGTGTATTGAAATAATCAACAATTATGAGTATTAGACAATACGGAGTAACAATGAATACATTCCGAAACGATGCTTGACATAGTTCCAAGACAGGTTTATTGTTGAAACTTATAGAAAGATGTTACTAAAAGATAGTAGTAATAAACATGTCTCGGGATATCCTTGGTTGTGTTGGGATCTTCGACCAAATGGCAAATGAGGAGGGAGATGGGCATGGTTGGTGAATTTATGTTCCCCAAAATATACGGATGTTTCTTTGGCTTGTTAGTCATGGAGCCACCCCATTCAATATCCTATGCCAATGACATATCCCGCATTGTCTCTTTGGATGCCAACATATATATTCCAGGACTATGGATGATGTTGGGAATTCAAGTTACTCCTCCTTTGGTAGCAATGTAACATCACAGTCCGAATATTAATGTCATACCTGGAGCTGGCAAAAACTGACACGACATGCTAACTCGACATGAACCCGATACGAAATAAATGGGTTTGGATCAAGGGTTTCGACCCAATTAAGTATACAGGTCAACATAAACCCGACACATTTAATAAACGGGTCGGGTTAGGGTTGAGGGCTTTCAACACGAACTCAACACGATAACTCGTTTATAATACTAATTATTAATTTATTATTTGTATAAAAAAAAATAGGCTTTATAATCCCACATATATAAGTTCATTTATATTAATTTTATAATTTATTTAGCCCATACATTCTAAAAACCCAAATTAAAGCAAATCACTCCACATATTGAGCAAAGTAAAGCTGGTAAAAACTGACACGACACGCTAATTCAACACGAACCCGACACGCAAAGTATATGGGTCAACACAAACCCGACACATTTAATAAACGGGTCGGGTTAGGATTGGGTGTTTCAACCCATTTAAAAATCTAACCCGACACGACACGACCCAATTGTCAACTCTAATCATACCCAATTTAATAAAGGTTCATATGCACAATTTTATGGAAAAAAATTTCGATTCAGGTTTCAGGAGAACTTTTCCGTTGTAAATAGTATGCATGGAGTACTACAAGCATGCCTCTGGCTGTGGGATCAGGTAAGGGGGATAGAGGTTCATTTCCTTGTTGCCGTATGAGTGGCTTTGAACATATCCTGCTCTCACCTCCACAAATGATGAGAATATGTGTACGACATTTCACCCAGTTTTCTTTGTTGCAACCTCGTTTATCCTTGGGTAATAAGAGATGTGAAAGGTGGAATGAACACGGAAGAGCAGATTATGTTCTAAATGTGGATGGAAGTTCAATTGGCTATAGGCTGCTTCAATGACGTTCATCTGGACACTGGATGGTGGGTATGGATAGAGCAGAATTAACGGCATTACTTTATGTGCTAGAGCTTGCGTGGAATGCCAAATTACCGAGTTTGAGTTGCTATTGATTCCTTGAGGTGGTCCAGCTTGTTCAATTTCCAGGTCAACAATTTCAGCAGTTTGCGAGTCTCATTCGAAACATTAAGAGATACGTAATGTTGCCATGGGACTCTTCAGCACACACTTTGGGAAGAAAATGTGGCAACAGATTAGGTTGCATAGTCACTACAAGAAAATCAACCATAAGCGACAAAACGGTTTTTATTGTATGTGTGGGGGCTGAATTTACATTTTGCTATCTACAATTTTTTTAATAAAATAAATAAATTATTAACGGGCGGCGACCCAGATGACAAAATATCATTTTGTTGCTAGGGCGACAACTCAAGAGACAATCATATTTTTGGTCGCCTGCCTTGCACCAAAATTTTTAATTAAATAATCAAATATCCAATTATATTAAATTAATTAAATTATTTATATAATTTAATTAATTAATTAATTAAAATTTAAAATTAACTATTTATAATTTACAAATTAATTAGATATATTATTTGTAAATTAATTAATTATATAAATTAAATTATAATATTCGTTCATGGTATATAAATATAAGTATTGTTAATATATAATATGAATTATATTTATTTTAACTGGATGATAGAACATTAAATTAAAAAGTCCTGAACACATAACGGAATTGGAGTTTGTGAGTTCGAATTCCGAGAATCAAGACTTTTGAGCATATTTCATGTGTAGTGAATATAGCGCTGAACCAGACGAATGACCCTTTTGGTGGGATTCTCCGCCTACAGAGTTGTGGTATTTTACTGGCAGGTATGGGTGGGGTTGATTTTTCTAGAGTTTAGTAGCTGATTGTTATTTCCTTGCTTTCTTCTTTCCATTTCCTGCTTTATACATATTTATAATTTTTTTATATTGAAATATCCGCGCACAAGTTGGAACATGTATGAATAAAGCAAATTAATTTGGCTTGATTCGAAATACAACGTAATAACATACTAATAAACATATTTCAAACCGAGTGAAATCAGACATGGACCTGTGAGGCGATCAGCGAATGGAGCTCAAATTTTGGAGCTAATAGCAATAAAGAATGAGGAGGCGTACCTGAAATCAACCCAAAACTTGAGGGTGCATAAAAAGAAACTGAAATATCTTGCAAGGACACAAAGGTATCATATTCATATATCCTTTGTCCCTATCACAACCTTTCACAGAATCTTGCCATAAATCTCTCATCAGTCAAGCAGAATTATAACACCTTTCAAAGTAGTAGTATATATCACAACCACCACAGCAGACTGCACAACACACTCCAATCCCAAATTCCCGATCGATTTTAATTTCTCTATACCAAACCCCTTCTCTTTCCCATTCACCATACATAAATCTTTACAAAACCCACCAAACACACACAAAAATTTCACCCACCGGTGCGTATCCTATCAAGCATGTCTACACTTTTCCGTGCCCTTTCAAACTGATGATCCATGTTCTTCCACGAGAATGACTTCTCGATGCCATCCACGCTTCTCCTTGACCTTTCCATCTGATCAAAAGACATCCTTAACTTATCCACGTTTTGCACCGCGTTCTTGGATCGCTCGGACTTGTCTGTGCTGCGCCTTGGTTTTTCCCTCCTGTCGGTGCTCTTCCTTGGAGGGGCATCGAATATATCTGTGCTCTTCCTGGATGGCTCGAACTGGTCCGTGCTTTTTCTAGTGCTGAATCTGTGGGAAGGGGATCGCTCGACAGTGGATACAAACTTCCTGAGATGTCTTATGTACTCGGGGTAGAGTTCTAGGTCACAGTGATTCCCGCCTTTGATCCATAAGGGTTCGTATTTCTCCTTGCAGAGTTCCCAGAGCTGCTTGCCATGTGAAAAATCAACTACTTCGTCTGCAGTTCCCTGAGAGAATAATTGGGAGTTAGGACATGAGATTACCTGGAAGATTGCAAAGGTGGAGAATACATATAGTACTTACGTGAATAACGAGGACAGGACAATTAACTAGTGGGATTTTTTCGATGTTCTGCAGTACAGTGACAAATGTTAACTAAACGAATAAACAGAAGGCTTTCAAATTATTATAGCTTAGCAAAGACTGAAATGAGAAGAATTCTACCTTGTAGATGTCAAACCAATATGTGCGCTTAACTGCGTACATAACTCTTACACCCGACAGTATAGGACTATGCAAAACAACAGCTCTCAAACGGGGTAAACGAGCAGCTAGATCCAAGGTCGGTCCACTTCCAACAGATTGGCCATACAATATAACATCCTCCTGCTTTGTACCATAGTTCTCCTCAAGACACTTGAATGCAGCTTCAATGTCTGCATATGTGTTCTGCTCGCTCGGCTATAAACACAATGGCAAATAGTGGATCATGTTGTCAGGCACCAAAAGGTCAAACTGAAGTGCATGTTAAGAATAGAAAATGAAATAAGATCCCTGGAAAAATGAAAAGGCCAATTTCACACGCACACCTTCCCAGATGATTGTCCATATCCACTGTAGTCATACCTGAACATATATGGAGAAGCATCATCATATTGTTAATTTATTTTTCAGCTGAAATTCTCAGAAGAAACCTAAATTAAATGTATGAACGACAATGGACTGAAACATTATGTCAACTATAGCAGCAAATTTAACATGTGAACCAGAAAAACATTCAGCTTATCTCACCAACCAAGCAAAAAAATCAATTTCCTGGGCTAAAATGAACAACTGTATGACATTTGGATTGAGTAGGTATTTTAGCTTCGTGGAATTTACTAAAATCTGAACAAGAAACTGCATGATATTCCAAAATGATGTTTCGTTCTGTATGCCACTCAAATACAAAAAGTCCGAAACCTTCTTTGTGGGACTGGAATTTGTTAACTAAACGACGAGATACACGATAAGATATACCACACACTCATTACTTTTGCCATTACAGTAATATTTTCTGTTTAACTAAACATACCATCCAAAAATGTAATTTCTATTTTAATACAAAACTATCCTTCTGTACACAAAATTACTGTTTTTTCCCTAATTTAGTGAAATAATC
This sequence comes from Ruellia speciosa, assembly GCA_001909325.1. NCBI lineage: Eukaryota > Viridiplantae > Streptophyta > Magnoliopsida > Lamiales > Acanthaceae > Ruellia > Ruellia speciosa. The sequence continues at coordinate 4,591 of MAYD01360245.1, forward strand.
AACCGTTTCCTATTGTCCCAAACCTGCAGATTGGAATTGAATTCTTCTTCACACATCTGGAGTCCATACTCCATACAGAAGCAAACAAGGGATTCCGACCATGAGGATTTCAAATTAATGAGTTCCAAATCTATTCATCTCCAATTAGCAAACAAATCAAATTCTTCAATTCAAATAAGGGCAGAGATAAAAATAAGAGCTTCATCCCAATGGAATGAGATCGTTTCTAAATCACTAGCAACCCCTTTACTGAATATATGCACATGAATCTGATCAAATTCACAACTGCACCGACGGAGGGATAGAAGATTGAATAACGATTCACATGTCATAGACAGAAACTACTTAATTGAGAAGACAAGAAGAACTGTTCAAAACCTAATCCTCTTCAAAACAAACAAACAAACAAACAAAAAACAGAGAACAAAGGACAGAGCACAAGAAGACTTCAAATCACTAGGTGCATTTCAAAGTTTCTTCTCTTTGATTAGGCAACATAGTTCACTCCATTTTTCAAGTAAATCAATAGGAAGTATTTCAGAGTAACTGAGCAAGTGCTGAAAAGTGAGATGCAAAGGGAAAAAGGAACAGAGGAAGCATAGGACAGGAATATCCTTACCCGAGGAGATTAACCCGCAAGTGTATGCTGAGTTCGATGAAAAGCTCGTACATCTGCCCCAGATCAGTGGCGTTTCCGTGCGAGTAAAGAACGGTGGAAGTGGCCATGGGATGGCGGACGTACATGGCCACTATCTCCGTCCCGCGCCGCGTCGGCAGCTTCATTATTTCCACGTTCTCCCGGTGGGGAAACGGGCTCAGCAGCAGCAACCCCGTGACTTCATCGTGCACCAATTTGTACGATGGAGGATTTGGCGGAAAGAAGGCGAACTTCGCCGCCATGGATGACGTCACCCCGCCCATTACTCACGCTTGATCAAAAACCCTTATCTTCAACCACCACCGCCGCCTGTTCACAATCACAGCCGGCGTTCATTCCTCGAGGGAGTTCAAAAATGTTCAAGAATTCAAGAACCCACATGCCAAAATCAACGGAATCAACAAATAATTAATGTATTCCATAAATAATAACGTCAATAAATATAAGGTGGGGGGGAAAAACCGTTATACTCTGCGAATTTTCAAGTTTCAACAAACATACCACGCAATTGATTTGATCAAGAAAGGATGAAAAAAGATGGAAAAAAGGGAAAACCCTAAGGCTCAGTTTGAAGTAAGCACTGAACTGGGTTTGTAGAGTAGTCAACACATAGCATAGTCCACAAACACCACCGTTATGAAAGAAACCGAAAAAGGTGAAATAAATGATTGAAAGAGTGGGAAAGAAGCAAACTAAAGTTGGGTTGGGGGTGGGCCGTGGGGGTGCGGAAAGGGGAATATTTAGGGAAGAATGAGAGAGTGAAATTTCATGTTGAGCAGCCCTGGGGTGGCTCTGTGTAATATTTTGGAGTTGTTGATGGCGCATGGGAAGTGTTTCAATTATTGCCCCACTGGAAAAAAGCATCGACAGGGACATGAGTGGACTTGCCCCCCCCCCAACCCCCGAATTTCTGCTACTACCCATTTTCATTTCTGTTGCATTTTCTGTCGCTTTTGGGTCGGGAAGATGGAACTGGTGGCGGGCGTGCCCACGTGCCCTGGACCCGGTTTGCCCACTTCCTTTCATTGTCTTCATCTCTGCGTCTATTCATCCATCTCTATCCTCCTCCTTGCCCAACCCTGCAAACGCAAATAGATATTCTTCAACGTAAATTATTGTCGCGACAAAACTGTTGGATGATTAAAAGAATCCAATTTAATTTAGAGGGATTTTTTCACATAATTTTATTTTACTTTAATTTCTACCAATCGAAGTTTAGCCTAACTATTTTTATTAGTTGATCGGGTTCAAAGCATATTTGTCATTTATCATTTTTTACATATATAAGTCTTCAATCCTGAAAGACTAGGAAATAGGAACATTTGATATTATTATTAGGTTACAGCTAATAAAATTGATCATTTTCTTTTGTTTTCACATTAATCAGTGAGCAGCATAGTGAGATTTTCAAATCTAGCAAGAAAAGGTGAGTTGGGTGTCCCTAATTTTTAACTTGAACTTTTTTTCTGCACAATCATTAGATGGACAAAAAGTAGGCATAGATTGTGAAACTTCAACAAAAGGAGAGAAAGGAATGCAAAGCATGTGCAAATGCCCCTATATTCCTGTGTGCAAGGGATATGATGATGTGATGATGGCTCGTGCTAACTGGGATTAGTGGACATGAATATTTTCTGCTAATGGCCCAACCATTACCACTAATGGGAATGTTAATAAGGTGCTTTTATAGCCCATTCTACGGTTGTTAACTACTAACTAGGCCATTACCATACCAAATGCCCATTTTCATTTTCAAACAAAACCCAAAACCCAATGATGAATTCAAAGTATATCCACTAAATAGGCAGGCAGATGCAACCAATTTAGCCATTCAATGGACAAATCATAAAGAAAGATTATGACAAAGCCTCGGCAGATCCTAGAGATATCCGAGTCTGTGACATTGACTATCCATCTTCATGTTGCCATTGATGGACACTTGTACATTTATATCAAAGTGGGGTAGGACAGTCCAGCATAACTGCAAGCCATAAATTCCCAAAAAGGAAGAAATAAAATAGCATTCAACAAGACTCATTGCCACATGCTCCTTTGCAATTTTGCAAAGTGTATTTCCTCAAAGGCGACATGATTATTCTAGGAAAACAGGTTAACCAGCTGTAGATCATCTTGATTCCCAGCAAAGGGTGACCCAGAGACAGAGTGGAGCAAAAGTAAACACTTCAGACAAAAGCTGAAACCCGCGACGAATTTAAGAGGGCTTTAAGTCGCATTAACCGACTATAACTATGACAGCCGTGACAGTCAAGGAGTAGGGGTCCTCAAATTAAACATAGTGATTAACTATGAATATGGCTGGACATCACAACGTATTTACGAAAAAGGAACATTGAGCAAATCTTGCAGTAGTAAGTATTTTGTGATACATTGAATTTGACAAGACTATGCAACCATGGCAATGATCAGATGAAGAAGCAAGTAAGCGCATCTGATGTTCAGCTCAATGAAATATCCATATCCACAAAATTACACTAACAAGTGGGGATTGTATAAGACGCTACAATTTTTTCTTCTTGTTGCATGACACTACCATACATAAAAAATGACATGATCCCATGTTACGGATTTATGAATCATTTTTTCCAAACAATTGAAGAAAATAACAAAGATTGCAAAATAAAATTGAATATTGAATTTACATGGAAAATTCAAGATATCGAAAAACCACGGGACGACGAAGAAAATCCACTATGTTTATCAAAAAAGTACAAATAATTACAATCTCTCACATGAACAAAATGAGAATATGAAGAATGAGTCATAAGAACCGTGTAAAAGAGATTTCAAATGAAAACCCAAACTCCTACAATAAAGCCCCCATTAAGTGGGATGTAACTCCCATATTTGTAACTGCAGCTTTCAATTTAAACTTATGTGTGTCCACACCTAAGAGCTCTTGCTTCTCTCGTTCAATTCTTCATTTCTTCACAACTGAAACATGCTCATGCCTTAGAGCTCCTTATCTGGTTTAATAAATCGCCCAAGTTTCAAAAATTCTCAAATAATGCAATATATATAAGAAATGAGGCATGTTTTCCAACAATCTTCACCTTGCCGAAATTTGATCCAAATTCATCATCACAAATGCTCCAACGGGCTCTCAAACGCTATGCAAATTAACCCAAGTCCGGGCCATGCTAAAACTTGGCAAGAGAAAGTGGTTTAGTTAACATATCTGCAAGATTCTCAGAAGTGTGAATTTTACTCACTTGATTTCTTCAGCTGCAACTATATCCCGGATAAAATGGTGCTTGATGGCAATGTGTTTGGTCTTGTCGTGATAGCAATTATTCTTGGTCAGACAGATAGCATTTTGACTATCACAAAATACTGTAAATACTTCTTGTGCAATGCCAAGTTATGAGACCAAACCTCAAATCCAAATAGCTTCTTTAGCACGTTGCTCCATATTTAGCTCTGTCGTAGACAAAGCTGCAATTAACTGAAGCCATAACTTCCAACTAATAGCATATCCACGTAGAATAAACAAATAACCAGAAAAATACATTCTTCTATCCAAATCACCACCATAATCAGAATCCAACCATTCACACCAATAAGATCTAATTTATTTCTATCAAAAACTAAACCAAGATGCAACATACCTTTTAAATATCACAATATCCACTTAACAACGTTCCAATGAGCCTTCCCCGAATTATGTATATAATGGCTTCACCATACTAACAGAATATGCTAGATGTGGTCTGGTGCACTCCATCACATACAAAAGGCTTCCAACAGCGTTAGAGTAAAGAACATTAGCCATATAATTTACCTCATCCTTTGACTTTGGACAATTATCTTCAGATAACTTGAAATGTGCAGCCAATGGAGTAAAACGGGCTTACATTTTTCCATGTTGAAGCGACTAAGCACATTTTTCCAATATGACCTTTGAGAAATGAATAACTTTCTAGCATGACGATCCCGACAAATTTCCATTCCAAGAATCTTCTAAGCTGCACCTAGCTCTTTCATATCAAATTCACTATTTAATTGAGCTTTCAAATTAGCAATCAAATACATGCCGTAAGAGGCAATTAACATGTCATCAACATTAAGCATCAAATAGACAAAAGAAAACTTCTGAAAATAAATGCAATCATCATACTAACTGCGAGAATACCCATGTTTGATCATAAAAGAGTCAACCCTTTTATACCACTACCTCGGTGCTTGTTTCAAGCCATAAAGAGCCTTCTCCAACTTGCAAACCAAATGCTCTTTTCCAAGAACAATAAAGCCTTCGGGTTGCTCCATGTTAAATTCTTCTTCAAGTTCTCCATGAAGAAAGGTCATTTTAACATCGAGTTGCTTCAACTTTAAATTAAACTAAGCAACCAAACCCAATAAGACATGTATAGATGTGTGTCGTACAACAAGAGAAAATATTTTATTGAAATCAATGCCTTCACGCTGACTAAATCCCTTTATGAGCAACCATGCTTTAAAACGAGTTTTTTCAACCCCTGGAATGTCTTCCTTCTTTTTGAAGACATCGCAATGGATGTCTACCACTTGGTAGCAACAAGATCTCACGTGTCATTCTAATAGAGGCTCTCTATCTCCAAATCATCGCCACCATCCACTTAGACGACTCAGCACAAGTAATAACATCAGAGTAACTAGCAGGTACCATCCACTTAGACGACTCAACACAAGTAATAACATCAGAGTAACTAGCAGGTTCATCTGCTTCACTATTTCTTGTGCAACAGAAAGTGCATATGCCATTACAAACTCCTCAGAATATCTCAATGGTGGTTTGATGTTTCTTGTCGGTTGATCTCTAGCAATCAAAGGACTAACTCATTCTATCGAAACTCGATCAGTGGTAATTGTATCATCAATCGACTGTGGGTGAAAGGACTTTGATTCATCTTCTTTATAAGGTGCAGCATCCACTTCCACCTTCTCAATAATTTCAGGCTGCTTGCATGAACTTTCCAAAGGATGAACAATTGTATTATTTTGAGAAGACAATAAAGCTTTCTCGATAAAAGTCATATCTCTGCTCAAAATTAACTTATGTGACTTATCCTCAGTACACCACAAACAATAGCCTTTTGATTTCCAAAAATATTCGAGAAAGATACACCTCAGCTCTGTGTGCCAATTTACCATCACTAACATGTGCATAAGTTGGGCAACCAAAAACACGTAATGTAGAATAATCAACATAATTGCCAGTCCAAACTTCTTCTGGAACTTTGAAGTCAAGAGCCGAGCGTCGTGATCGATTTAGCCCATAAATATCGGCGATGAGAAATGAGGCAAATTTTCCAACATCCTAGTTAATACAAAACAGAAGTGATTCTGGACCTCCTTGACCGAGATCTGCTCATGCACTAACATAATGCAATACTCAGTATGTCAAGCAATGGAACTAATAATTCCATGCACGCAGTTAATAAGCAAGCACAACATGGATAACTAACTATATACTCTCCATGGTTTGATGCATGTTTGCAGATCTCTGCCTGTGTGCAACTACCATATGTGCCAATGCCAAACTTATTCGGTAATGACGTTGAATAATGGACATAGTTATTAATGGCGCATGGTGTGCACAACACACAAAGGCTGTCTCTACATGGTGCATAGCGCAGCGCACTCCATAACAATATGGCGTATGAATACAAAAATATTAAAATATACTATTTGTATATTGATAAACATAATAATAAGCAGAAATATTCAAATTTAACACTTAAATCCATATTGAATCTTATGTCTAACACTCTTAACTTAAGTTTTCACCATAAACTCTAACCAAAACATTAAATCCAATTGCAAGAAAATAAAATACAATTTCTAATTATCAAACTCAGCGTATCTTGTTGCCTACAACAATGCAAAATTGCAAACAGCAATAAAATGAAAAAAAACACACACACACACACACACAACTGCAAAAACAAAAGAAACACTCAACTTCGATGTGGTGCATATGGCGTCTGCCATGTGCCTTAGCGCATGGCGTGCTCATAGCGCCATAGGGGGGCCACAGCAAATGTGCGCGCCATGCCATGCTAGGTGGCACCAGGGCCGCACCATGTGTCATGGTGTGTGCCATGGCACACCATTTAAAAAACTGATGATGAATAATCCTTTGTGTCGCTTGAATCACAGTTAATATGGCTTTACTATACAAAAAGCCTGGCAAGCACACCCATTGGGTACACCAAAACTAAAACAAACAATGACCAGTTTCCATTAGGGCCCAACTAAAGTATAATCCCCATAACTGAAAACATCTTCAACGACAAATGAGTTTTGGCATCCACCAAAATCTATTGCTAAAGAATGTGACGTACAAATAGCAGCAACTGTTAATAGCATTTCCCATATGCTGCTTCACACTATGAAAAGGTAACAAAAGATTGAGCTTATACCAAAAAGGGCTTCATCCATTCTATCAACAAATTATCAATATAATCCACCATCATAATACATAAGGATTATTGATATTCTTCAATTGAGAATCATTCGATAATTTTAAACAAGAATTTGCAAATGTCTGAGCCAAATTTCCGAAATAACTAAAGAGGAAATTACAGTTTCTCACCCAACCAAAACCAATCGAGATTAAGTTCTTTTCCTGAGACGCTTTCTTAGCTTGCTCAACTTATGCTTGTTCATCTTCTTCTTCCTCTTCTTCTTCACACTATCAGCCCTAATGATGTGCGCATCATCCATAACCGTTTCGGCAACGGGGTCGGGTCGAATGATTGAACTCGGGCAAGCCGGGTTGAGGAAAAACCCGAAAGAAAAACCAGGGTAGATGTATTCACTGCAAGAATAACCTGATTTTATAAAATCCTTTTCAGGGCGATCCCGAAAAGGGGCAACATCATCAGATTTGGTGATAGTGGGGATTTGGGTAAACACGGAATTTTGAAATGGAAGGAGGGGCTGACGGAAGTAGGAGAATAATTTTGAGGCGGATTCCGATTGGTTTCTGAAGAGGAGCCTCTGTAGTGCTGAAGAAGCCATTTTGAAACTGAAACTGCTGAATCAATTCCACTGCGACCTTGTGGATGAAAGTAAATTACCCAATTAGGGTTTCTGAAAGGTTAAATAAATTAAGGGCTAAAAACAAATTTGCGCCTAAATTTAGCCTTGCCCAAATTATTACATGTTTTTTTATTATAAAATTAATAATTTTATTTTTGTTAAAAATGAAATAAAAA
>MAYD01360248.1:0-10819 GCA_001909325.1 Ruellia speciosa
TATATGTTTCTTAAATCATTATTAATATTATTGATAAATAATTGTAACATACTTTTTCATTTTCTTTAAATAAGTATCTCATATAATCTCAACACAAGATTTAAGGATAAGGAAAAAATTGAGATTGTATTAGTTAATTGATGGAGAAATAAATGATTTTATTAGTAAATGAAAAGAGAAATATAGTATTTACTAGTGGATAGAATGATAAAAATGGTAATAAAAGTTACTATATATAGTAACTGACCGTTATTTGAAAATATATTAATAACAAAAACAATACAATTATTAAAAATTGATGATGTATTATATTTGTTGACATATATAAGTATTCAGCTTTGTCATATACTCTCTCTACTTGATTTTAAATGATGCATTGATGTTTTGTATGTGATTTGAGGAAGTGATGGATAAATGAGGTATTATTTTAATGAAAGAAATAATGAAAAGTTACTAACTATAACAATATAACATCGATTTCAAAACAATTTTAAAAAAAACATAAGGAAAACGAAGTGGAAAAAGGTATAATTTTAACAAAACAATTGATCTTTTTCTCTCTCGTTCTCCGTATGCCATTCCAAGCTCCGGCGACCCCGCTCTCCGGCGACACCGGGCAGATGGTGATTGACACTGGTCAATCACCAGCCCCGATGAACACTGTTACGGAGGAAAGAATGGGCGATGAGCCGGCTCTGAACTTCGATTGCAGATTGCAACAATATGGAAGGGGAACGAATGGGCAAGATATGTCATTTAAAAAGATACTTCTGCTTGGATCGGGGAATGCTCATTGCCACTCACCGGAGGTGGATGGTGGTGGCACACTCACAATCCAGGATGGAGACATCAGCAAATTAGTGGAGGAAGGTCTCCCGTCGCTACATGTTTATGATCGACTGTTGACCTTAATGCATAGAAGCATGGAGACAACGATTATTGTTAAATTATTGGGTCGCAGAATCCTAGCCAACGCGTTGTTCAGTCGACTACATGCGTTGTGGAAACCATCCGGAACACTGGATATCCTTGAACTGGAGAACGGGTACTTCGAAATTAAAGTGCCGATGGTGGCAGAGTGCAACAACATCGTGGCTGGGGGACCGTACATTATCTATGGACAAGCATTGACAATCCAACCATGGTCTCCGGAGTTCTCAACGACCGAAGCGTACCCATGCAAGGCGGTGACGCGGGTACGCCTCCCGGGTCTACCGACTATCTGGTATGATCGTAACCTGCTCCTTGAAATTGGTGGGATGCTTGGGCGGGTGGTACGGCTGGACCAAGCGACTGAAACGAAGGAGAAGGTGAGGTTTGCAAGGATGGCGGCAGTGGTTGATCTCAGTAAGCCCCTTGTGGCTAAATTGAAAATACAGAATCAATACCAAAAGGTTGTTTATGAAAACCTTCCCTTCGTCTGCTTCAGTTGTGGCCGCTACGGGCACATACAGGAAGCATGTCCAGAGAAAAAATCAGCATGCTCTGACGAGATTCCGACTCAAGCGCCGACAGACTCACCGCCGATTGGTCAACAGGAGACACCCGATCAGTACGGAGACTGGATGGTGGTGCAGCGCAAACCTCGCCGTGACAAGCGAAAGGTTATCCACCATGATCATAATCCCGTAATCCCAGGAGCAAATAAGGAAGGGTCAAGATTTCACTTCCTTGATGAAGACCCGGAAATGGAAATTGAGGAATCCTCGGGGCCGAAAAAGGGAAGAGATAGGACAGGAAGGAAAGGAAATGGGATCAACAAATATGGTAATATTGCGTGCAGTGAACCAATGATGGAAGGTCTACAGCAGCACGAAGGTGTTATTGTGGAGTTGACCAATCCATGGTTTGAAGTTGATGGGGGGTTGACGGATGGGCCAGTTGGGAGATCAATTGGGCCAAAGCTTAGTGGACCAGGAAAGGGCAATATTGCAGGTGACGGGGAACACACAGGAAGTGGGCTTTCTGGATCGGAATTTACTTTGCCTCAGGAAATTGATAATAAGGCAAGAAGCGAAGAAGCCTTTGCATTCAATTCCCAACCAAAAATCATTCCAGTCACCATGTCAAAGCTCCAACCTACACTCCACTCGGCAGTGGTGGTCTTGGATGGGCATGGTCGGAGAGGGCGGCCCGGGGACAAGATGAAGGGCTGGAAGGGGATCTTGGTTGGGAAACAAGGCCCTGACCTCAAATCGGCGAAGCTCGCACGACACTTGGCGGTAGGAATTCTAGAGAAAGGTAGGAAATTGAATCAAGCGATAGGGGCTATTGTTCCAGTCTCGAAAGCTATGCAATCCCTATCAACGGACCTAGCTAGTCAAGACCCAGCAGATGGCGATGGATCGGGGAGTAGAGAATGCCCAGTGAAGAATTGCCCCTAAGCGCGAGACCTTCGGATGGAGCCCTAGAAATGAATGGTCAGTTTCTTTCTTTTGTTTATATGGATTGCAAAATTTTAATTTGGAATGCGCAGTGATGTGGGAATCCTAGGTTCGTTAGAATTCTAAAAGAATACACTAGGGAGTACCGGCCGAACATCGTGGTGCTTCTTGAACCACGGGTCAGCGGAGAAAGTGCTGATAAGATTATTGCAAGAACAGGCTTTCTAAGATCGCATCGAGTTGAAGCCATGGGTTTTGCTGGCGGTATCTGGGTGCTCTGGGATGAGTCAGTCTCTGTCGAAATTGAACTAAACCACAGCCAATTAATCTATCTAAGGGTGCTGGTTAAGAATAGCAATCAGAGTTTCTTCTTCACGCCGGTCTATGGCAATCCTACTCCGGGGCCTCGGCTTCAACTCTGGGAATAACTTCGGGCTATTGCACAACTTATCAACAGACCATGGATTGTCGGGGGGGATTTTAATGCAATTCTACATTCCCATGAAAAAAGGGGAGGACGGGCAGTGGTGAAAGGGTGTCGGCATTTTAGTGAATCCTTGTTCGACAATAACATACGTGACCTGGGATTTATTGGTCCCCAATTTACATGGCAAAGAGATGGGGTTTTTGAACGCCTGGACAGGGTACTCTGTAATGATAAATGGGAGGAATCTCACGCTGTAGCACGGGTTTGGCACCTGCCGAGACTTAAATCGGACCACAGGCCCTTGTTGATTTCCTTCGCAAGCCCAGGAAGGTATGGCACAGAAAAACCTTTTCGATTTTTCGCTGGTTGGCTGGAACACGACACCTTTGAGAACCTTATCTCGATTAATTGGAAAAGGCAGGCCCCTATCCATGGAGACACTCTCCAATCTGGCAGGACACATCAGAACATGGAATAAGGAAGTGTTTGGCAGTATTACAAAGAGGAAAAAGATCTTAATTGGGAGGCTCGAGCATATCCAAGCCACCTTGGACCGTTATCCATCACCTTATATGTATGACCTTGAAGGATCTCTGCTCTAGGAACTTGAAGTGATCCTCGACCAGGAGGAATTATTATGGAAACAGAAATCCCGATGTGAATGGATCCAAAGTGGGGATAGGAATACCCGGTACTTTCATAGCCGAACCATGACTAGGCGAAGAAGGAATATAATACAAGCGCTTAAGATCCAGGGGGAATGGTGTTATGAAGATGAGCAGCTCAAAGATGAGGCGATTTATTTCTTCCAAAATCTGTATTCTTGCGACGCAGATGTTACTGGAAACTACCCGGTTAAGGGGATGTTCCCGAGACTTGAGGAAGGTGAATTAAACAGCCTTAATACGGTAATTACAGATGAAGAGATCCAACAAGCAGTCTTCGATATGGGTCCACTTAAGGCGCCTGGGGCGGATGGCTTCCATGCTAAATTCTTCCAGGCTAAATGGCATATTGTCAAGGGCGATGTCTGCCATTTGGTTAGAGAGGTTTTTGAAAGGGAAACATTCGATCCTAAACTTAACAGAACTTTGCTTGTGCTGATTCCGAAGGTGGAATATAAGCTTGTGTTCGGCCTATAAGCTTGTGTTCGGTACTGTATAAAATCATTACTGAGACGGTGGTGAATAGATTGAAATTGGTAATGCCGAAGTTGATCTCAGAGAACCAGACTAGCTGTATAGCTAAAAGAAACATCACAGATAATATTATTATGGCTCAGGAGGATTTACACACGATGCGTACGAAAAAAGGAAAGAAAGGTTGGATGGCGGTTAAGGTGGACCTTGAAAAAGCGTATGACCGGGTACGGTGGGATTTCCTGGAGGATTCTTTGAAGGATGCAAGTATTCCGTACAAAATCAAGGACGTAGTGATGCGCTGTGTTAGTTCAGTCTCGATACAGGTACTCTGGAACAGAGGCCTTACTGAGGTATTTCATCCCACTCGGGGTGTCAGACAGGGAGACCCAATATCGCCATACCTCTTCATTCTTGGCATGGAAAGACTGGGACAGAGCATTAACAAGGAAGTTCAAACTGGGCTCTGGAAACCGTTTGGATTTGGCAGCAAAGGACCGGCGCTTTCACACCTCTTATTTGCAGATGACTTGGTCCTGTTTTGCGAAGCCAGCATCGATCAAGCTGAGATTATGTGGAATGTCCTAGAACAATTTTGCTACTATTTCGGGCATAAGGTTAGTGAGGCCAAAACACAAATCTTCTTTTCCCCTAATACACTTGAAGGGACGGCAAACCAGATTTGCGACCGATTGGGTTTCCATTGGGTTGGGGACTTGGGTAAATACCTCAGGGTGCCTTTACTCCATGGGCGTATTACTAAGGATCTATATATGTTCATTGTGGAAAAAGTTAAAAATCGGTTGAATGGTTGGGAAGCCACAAGGCTTTCTTTGGCAGGCAGAATTACACTCGCGCAATCAGTTATCTTAGCAATCCCTTACTATTTTATGCAAACCACGCTATTGCCTAAAGGGATTTATGATGAAATTGAGAAAGTTGCTTGCCAATTCATTTGGGGATCTTCTAACAATGGTCGGAAACCCTCCTTGGTAAATTGGGATTCTTTATGCCAGCCTAAAGCCCATGGGGGACTGGGACTACGTCGGCTACAACCACAAAATAAATCTTTCATGATGAAGATTGGGGTAGCATTGATCACACAGCCAAACAAACTTTGGGTTCGACTACTCCGGCACAAGTATAAGATGGGTGATGATGGCACGATGGATTTGACTAGGAAAACGGGCTCACAACTGTGGCGATCTCTGGTGAAAATCTGGAATGATATCAGAGCTAATCTTTGCTGGACAGTTGGAAATGGATAAGATATTCGGTTTTGGGAAGATGTATGGATACCGGAGGTGGGGACCTTGAAAACACATTGTAAACCGCATACTAAAATTCGATTGAATATGCGTATTATTGAAGCTATAGGACGGGATGGGAACTGGGACTGGGAAAAACTCTCAGGTTGAGTTAATGAGGATGTGATGGAACATATCGCGGCTATTCTTCCACCCACTGTCGCAGCTGACTGTGATAGGCCAGGTTGGAGATATAAAGGTATGGAGGCCTACAAAGTGTCGAGCGGTTACCACTTTCTCTAAAATGGTAAATGGGGTACTGAGTCTAGCATTTGGAAGCTTGCGTGGAAGTTCCCTGGCCCGCAAAGGATCAAACACTTCATCTGGATTGTACTACAGCAGCGGCTTCTCACCAATAAAGAAAGGTACCGGGGGAAATGACTAACTCGCCGATTATGCACATTCTGAGGGATTGTGAGCCTACAAGACGTGTTTGGCAGAAATTGCTACCCGGGCAGGAACAACCCAGGTTTTTCTCATCATCTCTCACAGACTGGATGGCTGAAAACTTGAGGAATAAATGGAACATTCATGCGGCAGGAGTGGAGTGGGGCATCTGTTTCGCGGTCACGATTTGGAAAGCCTGGGAAATGCGTAATATGAATATTTTTCAAGGTGTGAGGATGAATGTTCAGGGGAGGGTCGCGCAATGTATTGCTTGGACCCGCCACACTCAAGCCGCCGCGGAGAGACAATGCAACAATCAGAGATATGGGGTTACTGACCGAAGCCGGGACTGGAATCCGCCACCACTATCCTGGGTAAAGATCAATACTTATGGAGCAGTGCAGTTTGGAAGCAACAGAGCTAGAGCCGGGGGTGTTGCACGGGACCATAATGGCCAATGGCTCTTTGGGTTTCATCGGACCATAGGAAGGTGTCAACCACTATCAGCAGAGCTCTGGGCCATGTGGACGACGGTGGAGTTGGCATACAAGAAAGGTTTACGGCGAGTGATTATTGAAAGTGATTCAGCTCAAGCCATCAGAATGTTGGAAGGGGATCAGAGAGTGGGACAAACACAAGGATTGGTGAGGCGGATTGGGAATATGAAAAGCAATTTCGAAGGTCTCCTCTTTTGGTTCACGCCACGGGCGAAGAACGTTATAGCGGATGCAATGGCCAAAATAACAACTTCACCACACTTTGACACTTTGGTCTACCTGGAAGTCCCGGATACTCTTCGTGATAAGCTGACTAAGGAATGTAACACTGTCTAATTGCTCCCTGCTGAGCCTTGGGCAATTTCTTCTCCCTCCAAAAGAAAAACATAAGTGGCTAAAAATGAAGGTAATACCTGATTCTTTTTCTTCCCATTTCTAAATACATGCAAAGGGTGTTACTAACTAAATTTCCATTAATTTAATATGTGTTGGTATTTTATTTTGTTCATGTCTATTCATTCAAAATATTCGTATTTTTTAATTATTTTAATAACAAATAATATTGTAAAATAATTTGTGATAATCAAAATGAATTAAAAAAATTGCAGGGTGAATAATATAATCAATCAATCTCATCATTCCAACCAAACATGCACATTGGAACTGACTTTGAAAATATAGATGTAAATATACACTTATTGCCTGAAAGTATGATTCGAAAGTTTGAATTTGGTCTCACATCAATGCCAAAACCAACAGGGAAAATTTTAAACCACCTCTGAATCAAGGATAGCCTAATTCACTCTACTCTGCCTGGAGACATTTTGTCCATATACTCTATACAAGTGCTTCCACTGGATAGCAGCCCAGGACCCGAAGGAACTTCGTCAGCTCCTGCGGAAGCAAGAAAAATTCCCAGATAAACGAACCATGAGTTCTGATCTCAGTTATTTTACCAACTAAAATGCACGGGGACAAAAGGGGAAGAAACGAACCTGAAGATGTCTCATTGCATTTTGGGCATTTGGCTCCGCCATAGAAGCTTCAAAATCGACATAAAAGATGTAATCAAAATATCTGCAAGTGGGATTGTGTTAGTTCCACGCCATTGGCGACGTGTAAAGTTTATTTTCTCAAGGCTAAATTCGACCAAAGACAAGGAATGAAACGGTCGGTCACTCACACATCACGCCTGTTGTTAGAGTCATCCCTCAAAGGCTGTCCTTTTTGTGGCCGGCTCTCAATCTGCAGTAAATTTCATAAAGCAATGAAATTTTAAACGGTGAAAAAGGCACGCAAGGATTGCGATAAGATGGATCTTAGGATTACCTTCAACAAATTAATGCCCCTCATAGCGAACAATGCCAAAGCCTTGAAAAGAACTCCAGGTCCTTCTTTCAGAGCGAAGACAATGCTGGTCTAAAATAAGACTATATTCTTTTACTTTATGTCACAAAAAGAGAGCATCATATCCCGGAAAAACAACAATTACCTTGTAAGGCTTATCTGTTCCAGGGATTATAGGCTCCCTTGCAAGTATCTGGAATCGGGTGATCTTCTCAGAATCATCTTGTTTGTCATTCTTTCTTACTCTGGTCAATCCTAGAAGGCGGTGATTGTCAATCATCTGAACCTCCCCAACTATGTATAGCCTATGACGAAGCAGCAAGTCGTAGTTATAATGGATGCTACCACCAACAGAACACTCCATAGGAAGCACTGCTTTGTCCACCAACCACAAGTCAACTGCCTGCCGAGAATTGAAGTTAACAACGCGACTGGCTTAGAAAATAAATATTCAACTGTAGAGAAAATTGCGAGATTCATTCATGGTGAAGCTTCAGAACCTTCAAAGCTGTCTCAAATTCATCGCATGGGACAGTTTCACATTGTGGGTGTAATTTTAGTGCAGCAGCCTCGCTAAACGCTCCCGGAAACCCCTAAATGGTGCAAAATGATTCTCTAAGAAATAGAAGCCATCTTTTACAAATTACAAAAGATCTAAAATGATCACTTAACGAATAAGCAAGGAAACCATTGAATTAAAGATCAAATACCTGATATGCAATCCGAATATTTACACCATTGACAGGAGAGGAAATCTTGGTTGTAGACAATGGTCCTGCATTTAAGACATTATCCCGAACAGGGAAGCAATCAATTAGGGAAACATGATTCTTGAAACTTCTAACAGCAATGCGGTTCGTAAAAGAAACACTTGAAATAAGCATATAGACATGGTTTTTGATGCAATAATAAAAAATCTTTCACTTGAAATCAATTCAGCCCTCAAAAATCAAAAGATTTACTTGTCAGATTGCTCAGTTCCTTGCGAAATCCCCGTCCTGATGGCAGAGCAGTTTGCTCGACCTCCTCAGCAACCTCGACCGGCCTGATTTCCCTCAGACACAAAATTCCCCTATCCCTTAGGGTTCTCAAACTCGTCAAATTAGGCCGCCCAACAGAATTTGAAAATCCCAATCGACCACATCCAGCGGCGGCACCTTTCCGATCAGTCAAAATTGGCGCCGCCGTCAAAAGGCCCAAGTTTTGGCCGCAGCAATGTGAAGTGATGCACTCACAAATACAGAGATTCATGAGGTAAACGAGAAGCCCCCGTGAATGAAAAATGGAGACACGATCTGAGTTTCTTCAAATTAACAACAGCAGTTAAAAAGATAGTAAAAAATATCGGCAGCAACAACAAAGGAGAGGGAAAATTGAAGAGAAATCGGAGTCGAATCATTCGCTCTCTTGGACTCTTGGAGTGAATTACATAAGAAAACAAACGGAAGAAAGAACGGAAGCAGCGGAGAAATGGCGAATTGGCGATCGGCGAGTGCGATTAAAAGCTGAGCGATGAAAAACCTTACCAGACATGCATTGAAGGAGCAGAGGGGATTTTAGACAAATTGCACATACCCGCCGCCACTATTTTTTTATTATTCAAGTATATTCTATTTATCTAGTATTTTATATAGTGTTCAATTAAGACCAAGGTATTTTTTATTTTATTTTTTTGGACAACCATCGATCAATGATACAAAATCATGGCAGATCATTTACGATAATGAAAAAAATCTCCCAAGGTCATTTTTGAATTTTTAAATCATCTCCATCTTATACAAATTGTAAATCATTCACCCAATATCCTACTGATAAATAGGCTAACTGTTTCCATCCATTTTCGCCAAGCTTGAATATGGATCCGACTCTGACGTGGAAAAGACATGTAGGCCCACGTCCATGGAGATTTATAACCTATGCCCATGGAAACCATGTTCAAAAATTGTTGCGTGCGACCAGACCCCCAACAGTTGTGGCTAATAAAATCCATAACTGTTGAAATATTCTACAAAACCCATGGCCGTTGGGTTTCATTGTCAAAGGCCGTGGTGATTTTTAGTAAATCCAATGGCCATAGTACCAAATATCACACCGCTGTGTTCAAAGCTAATATTTACCATGTCTGTGGGGCAGTGTACTCCACGACTGTGGGAGTGCTTCAGCCATGGGTTATGTAAAATATTTCAACGGTTATGAATTTTATTAGCCACGGGCATGGGGGTCTGGTCACAGGCTACAATTTCTGACCATGGTTTCCACAGGCATGGGTCATAAATCTCCATGGGCGTGGGCCTATGTGTTTTCTTCACGTCAGCGGGTCAGAGGATCCGTATTCCAGTTGGACGCTAATGGACGGAAATCGTTAGTCTATTTAATGGTAGGATGTTGGGTGGACGATTTACAATTCGTATAAAATGAGAGATGATTTATGAATTCAAAAAGGAGCTTGGGTGATTTTTTTCATTATGTTAAAGGACTTGCTATGATTTTATCTCTTAATGTTATTGTGCATTAGTAAAAATTAAAATATCTATTTTAAAATATACTTTATCTTCTAAAACGATAACTAAAAAATACTTCCTCCGTTTCTTTTTAATTGTAACAGTTTGACTTTTACACTATTCACACACTTTAGTTTGACTATCATTTGTAACTTATATTTAAGAAAAAATATAATCATGTGGGGTCTTGTTAGATTCGTATTAATATATATTTTTAAAATATCAACTTTATATATTTTTTATCTATTAATAATTAACGATATTAATGGTTAAAATTATGTATTGATAGGCGTGAAAAGATAAGTGTTGCAAAAATAAAAAAACGGAGGTAGTATATTTAGATCTTAATTTGACTTTCAAATTTTTAAAATGCCCCTCAGGTACTAAAGCTTAACCAAACATATTTGCGAGTGGAATTTAATTCGAACAAGCTCAAATGCTTGAACTTGAATTTGAGTTCAAGGCGAAGCACTGAGTTGACCCAAGACCAGCCCAATAGACATACGGGCCCACAGTTGACCCAGAACACCATTGAGCCTGATGTTGGTCGCCTCTTCCACTGTCCTTTTCTATCTAGAGTTCTAGACATGATCTTTTTCTTTTGTTTTTTCTTTTTTCCATTATATCCCAAGTCTAAAGTCGATAAATGATTTTATTGGTGTTGGGGGTTATATCACTTGTCTTATCCAAGCAATGAATTATACTACCTCCGTTTTTTTTTTTCGCAACGTTTGGAATTTTTCTACTGTTCATAGATTTCACTTTGATTATCATTAGTGACTTATACTTAAGAAAAAATATAGTCATGTGGGGTCTTATTAGATTCGTCT
>MAYD01360287.1:0-18114 GCA_001909325.1 Ruellia speciosa
TGAAAGTTTATCAATATTTTGTTTTTTTAGATAAGAGGTTTAAAAATGATTGATGAAACCTAAGGTTGTAGGAAGAGTGTCAACTCCTGATTGTTTCAATTGTAGGAGTAATTTACTTTAAAACTTTAAATAAAGCTGGTAAGGACTCGTGACTATATCAATAAATATACTATGATAGTACAGTTACATCTACTTCCTCAATTTTTTAATAATTGATACATTTTCACTTTTAACACTATTTACATACTCCAGTTTAATTATCATTAGTGACTTATACTTAAATAAAAATATAGTCATGTAAGGTCTTGTTAAATTTGTCTTAATGAATATTTTCTAAATATCAACTTTATATCTTTTTAACCTATTGATAATTAACGATATTAATGGTTAAAGTTTTATATCGATAAATGTACCCGTTCCAAATGTTGCAATCAAAACGAAACGGATGAAGTATATAATATTAAGTTTTAATAACCAAATCAAGTTACTCATTAAGTTGCTGGGTTAAAATTACTTGAACTTAATAATCCCACGTTACACGACACAGGCATACAAACACACATATGTGCTACAAATTTTGCCAATAAATTAGTAAGGAAAATATTGTTTTCATATACAACTTATCATATCCTCATTTGCTCATCAGAATTAAACCAGCCATTGTGTATATCCCCTCAATGAATAATCCTGTACAAAGTTTCTCCCTTAACCCTCTGTGGGCTTTCTTTCCCCCCTACACTGCCTGCAGAACGTCCTTTTCGTCCTTTTTCGCAGTCGTCTTGGGTGGAAACTTTAATGCCTTTACGCGAAACGCTGCCTGCAAAAAGTTACAAGTTCGCGCGACCAAACACAACTCAACAGCGCTGCAACGATAAGTATAATGTGTGTGAACAATAGTAGAGTGAAATCGAACCTTCTTATCTGACCCAAACTCAATCACATCAGTAGGACGGAAACGAGTTGGAACACTGGGAGAAACACAGTATCGCCTGCCTTCGTTGCTGCAAATTTATCTTTACTTAGATTGCTGGCCTTATTATGAACAAATACAAAACAGGAAGAAGGGAGTATTGGTTCTTCTGCAGCTTACTCTGTGATCCATGTCCCGTGCTCACTCCTCAAGTCGGTTACAAAGAAGGCACCATCTTTGTAGCTTATGCGAGCATGCATTTTGGAAACCTAAGGAATTTCGCAAACCTGGCTGAGTTCAGCAGAAGAGCGAAAATTCCAGGTATTTGGTTTTTATAAGGAATGAGCTGAGTAGACTCACCTGAGGTGAAGGGATAGAGATCGACACTCCAGGGAAGTTCTGGTGCGATTCACTCCTAAAGTTAATGAGAGATGATACCATGATACCATGAGTATCCATCGTTAATGTGATTGCAACATAAGTAAAAAGGACATACCCGACTACGTATGGGGTATTCTCATCCCGGCTTAGGAATATGGTTTCGGATGCTGCAATTGAGTCTCCGATTGGAAATAGGAACCAACTGCAAATCAAGAGTGTGTTTCAGCTAATAACAAGGGAAGAGATAGTGTGCCGAATATGACATAAGGAGATGAGGTAAAGTAGCTCACTCTGCATCAAGGGCCCGCTCAAGAGCATCATCATCAGTAAACCATCTCCGCAACTCATCACTTGCCTAAAAAATGCAAAAGTTAGTGATTGAACTTGGAAACTGTTATTCTGCGTGAATGAAAGAACAAACGAGCAATTTTACTTCTAAATGTCAGTGGCATACTTTATCTGAAAGTCGACACTGCAGAGCTCTCCCTTCAAGGTTTGAGCTGCAAAGGATACAATGGAATGCTCACAAACATTACAGGCAAAAAAAAGGATAAAATGTTTTAAAAGTCGAAAATCAGCAGAAACTGTGCATTTTTGTGAAGGAAGCTGCAATCGAATCTCACCCATTACCACCGAGAACCCAACTAAGCATCAAAGGCATACCAATGTCAATGAATAACCGCCCACCAACTCTTCCCGGATGTGGTATTCTAAATTTTGTCAGAAACTACAAAACAGGATATAGACTTTGATCGAATGAAGTAGCTTTTCCACCAGACTCAAGAATTTCTCATTCGATTTATACATAAGGAAAAGAAACAAATGCTTACCGACAATGGACCAAGTCCAACACCAAGATAAGCCTTGTAAGTTGACGCCATTATTGCAGCCATTCTTGCTAGTCCATGAATGATTGCAACACGTAGTTTTCGAGCATTCTCATATCTAAAGAAAGTTTCACAGCAGAAGAATTTTTAGTTTCCAACTGTATTAAAAGCTTCTCCAAAAATGTACAAATTGATAATAGTATCTTACCTCTTCAAAGAAGAGACGATATCAATGGGGCTTCCCGACTCAACACTTTGCGTTTGTGCTTTATCGAGCTCCAGCGCTAGTTGATAAGCATCCTGAAATTACCAGATATGGTTAAAAATAATAGCGTTTTTTATATCATAATGAAATCTATGAGCTGATTAATCTATGCAAATATAGCATAATAATACTAGATGAAGAAAAAAACCACCTCAATGGCCATGCATCCTCCTTGGCCCAAGTTCGGCTGCATAGCATGGACTGAATCACCGAGTAATGTCACACGCCCCTTTCCCCATGAAAGAATTGGAGACCGGTCATAAATGTCACGGCGAAGAATTGCAACTTCATCGGTTGCAAGCAACAGATCGATAACATTATCACACCAACCTTCGAATAACTCAAGTAACCTCTCCTTCTTACCTGAAAAGTTAAGAAAAAGAAGAAAAAACATGCATAAAATGAACATGCTCACGACTTCATTAACTTGTTTCATTATGATTAAATATGCAATACGAATCTCTCCAATTAAACTCGAAAGAGCTGAATGAATCATTTACATGAAAATCCCAAAATGTGAGTATTGCCATATATGCATCATTGGATCATGAAAACATGCCAAGATTACCTCCAGCAACATCGACACCACCAGTTGGTGTGTTATAAAACGCATACCATTGCATCTTTCCTCCACCAACGTCGGAGGACACAAAGTACTGTTTGTGGCCCAAGAATACACGGTACCTTTAAAACAACACATACATACATAAGCCTTGAAAAACAACAAACTCTCACATTAATTGGGGAAATACTCTGAAGATGCAAGAATGTACAAACACACCCGACTGTCTCGATGTCAGCAGGAACAAAATCCGCAATTCCAGTGTAACAAGTATAGCCAGAGTATATAGCTTCGGTTGGTCCAAATAAATTCGTCCTAACCTATATTAAAAGACCATCAAACATGCTAGTATATTACAATTAACATCAAAGGATGCCATAGCAGACAACAAAGAAATACCTTGGATCGTATTCCATCAGCGCCAATAAGAAGATCCCCTTGATAAGTCTCTCCATTCTCAAGCTTCACCGTCACCTAAATACAGTACAAAGGTGAGGATAAAAAATAAATCTTCATCGTCGAATTTTATGCGCATAAAAACATATACAAATACCTTTTCACCATCATCCTCAAAGTCCACCACATTGCATTCATTAATAATGAAATCCGATCCAACTGCGCGCGCAAGAATCTCCTGTAAAGTCATTCGGCTAATGACTCTGGTGACCGGAAGCCCACGCTCCGCTGCAGGAGTGAATGTATCAAACTTGACATACCTGATTGATCAATTTATGGAACTAACTCACATAGCCAACACAGGAGTAATTCCAATTTCTTCAGAAACAAAACAGATACTAAAATATAGAGTACTTTGCAGAGCACTTAAAATTAAGCCCTAATTCTTATTCTTACCAGGTACCCGAAATCCCATCCACCAAACCGTTAATCCGATCGCCGGTGATGCATCCGGCGTTCATAATCTCGTCGGCGACGTCCATATCAATGGCCTCCAGAGCTGCCAAAGCATTGCTCTGTATTTGGATCGGACCCCTGTATTGGCCCTCCCCTCGTATGGCGCTCAAATCCCTCTCGAAGACTGTCACATCAAAACCCTTCCGCTTCGCCGCTAGGGCGAAAACCAACCCGCCAATTCCTCCGCCCGCCACCAGGATTCGAAGATTCTTATCTGCCGGCGTCCTCGAATTTCCCCCTATTTCGGGTTTCGAAGACTCTCCCACGGTGGACTTGGCTCTGATGGGTTTCTTAAAATTCCCAAATTCGTGGGTTCTGAAAAGGGGTTTCTGCGTGAGAGAGCGGCAAATGAAAAACGGGAAATGGGATCTCGAGTGGGGAGTGATTGAGGGATTAATTGCATTGTAGAGCAGGGCTGAAGTCATTTTGGTTTTATTCCCTGCAATAACCGTCGAAGAATCTTGAAATCTTCTAGAATATCCTGTATCTTCTTCTTCTTTTCTTCTTCTACTTCTTCTCCTCCTCCTTCTTCCTGTGTGTGCCCTGAAGAAATTGATTTGGTTTGTGAGTTGTGAGTAAATTGAAATAGCAAGTGTCGTGGATGGAGAAGTCAGAAGTGCGTGTGGGGACGCAAGAAATAGGAACCAATCCAAATATATGAAGCAGCAGCGATGGTGAAGATTGAACTGCCATGTGGCAATTGTACGTTGGCCCGATTACCTTGCTCAGCCTGCAAAATATCTATCTTGAGACTAGAGACTTGGGTGACCGCTGACGTGAGACGTCTGGGCAAGATAACTTAAAAAGGAAGAGAAATGATAGGCTGTGCAAGAGATCCGTAAAATTTACTGAATTACTACCCGTCTCAATTAATAATTATTAATTGAAACGTTTGGAGGGTTTCTACCGTTCATATATTTTATTTTGACTATTATTAATGATTTGTACTTAAAAAAAATATAGTCATATGGAGTCTTGTTAGATTCGTCTTAATGAGTAGATTTAAGATATCAACTTTATATATTTTTTACATATTGATAATTAACGATATTAATGGTTAAAGTTATGCATCGGCAAACGTGAAAATGGAAATGGAGCAAATAATTCAAGACGGATGAAGTATTAAATATCATCCTTTATTTCTATGCATTTTTTTTTCATTTACACTCCTATTTTTTTTAAAATTTTATTTTTCTAAAAAATGCTCCAAAACTTTAAATGTAAATTTGGTATATTGACACTGAGAATATGGAAAATTCATGAATAAAGTTGGATTATGAATTAGGATCGGAGAAGATAAAAAGGTAAACAAAATGTAGAGAAAATTGAGGGGGGGAGGGGGTGATTGGTCAGACAATTGGCTAGCGCGGTATTCCAACTCGTCCGACCATTGGTCCGGGCGAGAGGGCAGGATAGTGGCCCAGCCTCGAATGGGGTATAATGGTGTCCGTGCCACTGGCAGGGTGTGGACCGAGCTGGATAAAGGTTCAGCTGGCCATTAGGCTGGCCAAACCAAAATTGCGCCCCCTGCGCTTTTTTTTTTATTTTTTTAATTTAAATATGTACGTAAGTTCGATGTAATCCAAATTTCGATAGACATTTTGTACGTTGAACGAGACATTAATGTTGCGTCGCTGATTTCAGGAAGATTGGTATGGCCGAGTGGTTTAGGTACGCAGTGTGGAGGAAAATTGTATAAGCCCCAACAGAGGCGGAGTACGACAAGCTAGCGGGATTATTACGTGACAGAGTGTCAGGGTTGCCAGCCATCGCGGGCTACGTGAAGAGGACTTGGCTGGTGCACAATGAGAAGTTTGTTCGTGCATGTATGAATAGAGTACTACACTTCAAGAACATCACCACGTGTAGAGTCAAGAGTGCACATAACCAATTACAACAATGGTTGAACTCATCTACAGGGTCACTGGATGGTGTGTGGACAAAGGTGAACGAGGAAATTGGCTCCCAACTCACGGCCATCAAGTACATATAAATTGTTGCATACACGTTCTTAGTTGTACTAGTACACATTGTATAACAACGTGTAACTAAAACATATGCACTTGCAGGACCACCCTCGAGGATTCTAGACGTCGTGCGCTAGTGAAGGGTTTAATGGCCCCGTTCCACTAACTGGCTGGGCGAGTCTCCGACTATTGTGTCAAGCTGCTGGTTGCGAAGAAGGAACGGGGAAAAGTTGGGTGTGGAAGTGTGCGGAAACTGTGGATGTGTGTTGTAGTCGACCCATCAGCTCTCATGTGCGTGTGAGATTCACTGTGCCTTGAACAAGTGCAATTGGTTCAGCATCAATCACGTCCACGCATTATGGCGCACACTAGTGTACAACAGTGCCCTAACAGGGCTGCATCGGGCCCGCCGAAGGTACAAGAGTGCATACAATCCATGATAGAACAAGTATTTGCTAGTGACCCCACGGTACAGCGCCAAGTTGCCCTCCTACTACACGAGACATTGAACCTGGAGAGCGTGGGGCAAGGGGAGCCGAATGTGAAGAAAACGGCGAAAGGTCGACCAAAGAAAAACACTTCGACAAAGCGCGAGCCTAGTAGGTGGGAGCACAAGGATAGAAAGCGGGGGCGAGGCTGGGCCCGAGGCGCGAATTCTAGCCGCGATAGTAGCTCTAGGCCATCCACACAAGGTTAGATTGTCTCATTCATTGTTTAATACTATGTCTCAACCGTGCATTTATTGTTCCTATGAATCACGTGTACAGATGACGATAGGGAGCCCAACAGTTTCTATGAGTACATCCATGCGAACAAGATGGGTTATCCATCCATACGTGACCGGATACGTTGATGTGCGCGGGGATGGCAATTGTGGCTTTCGTGTTCTTGTGCACTACATGTACGACAATGAGAGTCAATGGTGGCAAGTGATAAGGGACATTGCTGGCGAGATAGCTGAGAACCTGGGATTGTACGGGCCCATATTATTCGATGGTTTGTCGCAGGCCTACACTCGGATTGCATATTGTAAGGCGAATTTTGAACCACGTTACTAGATGCATACACGTAAATTGAGGACCTCAAGCCATTCTGCACCATGTACAATGCGTTCGTTCTGCACCTACCTTGTATGATCATCCTGGTCCCATTCGAGTATTGTTCCACGGCGTTACCGCTTCGTGCATCTCTAAATGTTGTAGTCCCCAATAGGGAGATTGTCATTGCCCACTTAGGCTCATCAAATCCCCACTTCATTCGGCTAAATCTCAGAGCTGAGTTTCTAGTGCCCCCTATCACGTAGTACTTGAACTGCAATCACGAGTACACCCGTAGGTGGGCACTGTGGAACTCGCTACAACGTAGGAAATCTTAAGATTAGTGGTTGTTGTAGTGGTATAGTTGTGGTCTTAACATTAATTGTTAATCGAAAGCCTAGTGAAGTGAGAAGTGCATCGTTTGATAAGAAGTTGGTGAAGAGCATGCCATTGTATAGAAGAAGTTAGCTTTGACAAACAATTATGCTAATAGTGAAATAGCTAATGAACTTAGAAAATTTTTGAAAAAAATGTGACAGGCGGATGAAGAAACTTAAGCAAATACTCCCAAAGGAACTTGAAGAGTTCCACAAGATTTGGAATGAGAAAAAGGAAAATTTGGAGAAGGAAAATGAATTAGAGTGTCTTCATTCGATCTATACATCATAGCTCACTACAATTGAGCAACAAAGTCATGCGTTTGAATGCTACTTTTTCTATAACCTTTACATCACTTTTTCATGAGGATAATTGAGTTATCTCAATTAGCTCTCGATGATTAAAATAACGTGTCATAGTACATGGAAATTATTAGAGCCGACAGTGCATTCGCTTGCTAAAAGCGCCATAATAAATGATCAATCCAGGAAGATATGTAATGACAATCATTCCATCAAAGGATAAAAATAAGTACATACATCTTGCTCGTCTGAAAAAAACATAATAAAATGTACATATACAAATCCATGGGCATCATGCCACATGTCCATCATCCGCGCGAAGTCCATCGTCGTCGCCTCGACCCGCATGGGTGGCAAATACGCCCACCCCTCTCTAATCCACTCCCTCGCCACTGCAGTCCACTAGTTGTGCCACTATTGCGTAATTCACGAACTAGTGAGGGCACGCTAAGTATCTGAAATTCGTAAAGGACTAAAAATATAAGTGACTTGATAGTAGATGCCACACATTGTGCAGCATGATCGCCATGGCTTTTATTTTAGTGAATTAATAAAGATCACTATGCACCAGCCCATTTCTCCAATTGTTACCAATTCCTTTTTAAAAAATTTATCTCTTTAAAAAAACGCATTGAACTTCTTAACGCAAATTTGGTAATTTGGCACTAGAAACATCGAGAATTCGTAAATAATGTCCAACTACAAAAGGGCGGGATCGAGGAAGATAAAAAATGTTAAAAAAATCGAAAATTTAGATGTATGGTCCAGGCTAGAGACCATTAGTGGGGCGAGCAAAAATTGCACCCCACCAATTGCTCGGCCGTGATTGTTGCTCGCCCCACCAATGGTCCGGGCTACATTCTCCCTAGCCAGACCATACATCCAAATTTTCAATTTTTCCAACATTTTTGCACTTTTTTTACCTTCTCCAATCCCATCGTTTTATAATTGGACATTGTTCACGAATTCTCGATGTTTCTAGTACCAAATTACCAAATTTGCATTAAGAAGTTCAGTGCATTTTTTAGAGAGATAAATATTTTAAAAGGTGAGGGATAAACAATGAAAAAAAGGGGGGCGATGCGTACGTATAAGGAGGCAATATTTATCAATGCCCTAATTTTAAGCTATTTGACTTGTGTTACTTGAAGTGTTTGATAAACATATTTTTGTATTAACATATCTGAGCTTTAAAAAATTAATTTTGAAAATTTAGATTACTCAATATTTCAAAACTACTTTTAACTTTTAGCATACATTATACACCATCTTTCTATGTTTATACCTCAAACAACTATTAACACTTCATTAGTTATTACAAACCGTTATTTGGTTCATCGAATTAGACTAGCCAGAAATATTGGGTTCCGTTAAAAAGACCACCAGAAATAATTGGGGTCAAGCGTGTCCAATTTTCCAAGGTTTCTCTGTTCTTAAAATACCAATCGTGTCCAAAACAAGACCAGGAAAAGGAAGACCCCAAATAAAGAGTGGCCATAACTAATTCTTATTTCTTGAATCTTGCCTGTCATTGTCCAAAACCCATCCTGGCCGTGGATTTCACTCCATTGTTCTAGGATGAAGGATTAGAACATTGTCGCGAATCATCAATGTAAAAACTTGTAATACGAATAATGTGACAATGAAATCAGAAATATCTGAGATTGTTCATGAAGTTGACAGGCGGAGAAATCCAAACAGGAGGAACATGAAAGTATGACAGAAAATTATGAACCACAGATAATAAGGATGCAACAATAAAACTAGTGGTACATAGGTGGTACACATAGGCCAACAGAAAATTATGAACCCGAGATAAGTACAGACGCAACAATAAATTTTACGGTCATGTATACAGGAAGCATCAACAAACCTCCCACAGATAATAACAGCAACATTTTTCTCCAACCGGTAAACCCCATCGGTAAGTTTTGAGTTTTTGAGTCGTTTACTAGACACAGAGTTTCTAATGTTTATGCAGTGGAGAAGAGCCCATCCCCATATTCCAGCAGGAACTTGACAATTTGCCTGACAAGTGTGTTGTGTAGAGCCGCATACATGCCATTGGGTATCAATAAGGTCGGTATCTGTAATCTGTGCGGGATGGCCTTCCCCCGCCCATACTGCCGCCAACACCATAGCCCCACTGCCAAATGGTAATATATAGAGGTGCAATTAGAACGCCATGGAGAGTAATAATATGCTATATATGTAAATCCATGGTGATATTGTAGCTGGAAACAAGATCGGCTGAATGCAGAAGGGAATAATATTTTGTGGTGAGGTAATATATTCTACTGAATGCAGAAGGGAAAAAATTATGAGACTTTATTCCTTCTCCAGTCAGGACCAGGAAACAAATTATACATGTGTACTCACATCGTCAAAGTCAAGGCTCCCATACATTCTGCCATATGCACGCATAGGTCCTCCACCAAAACCATACCCAAATGGTTCAGGATTGTTCATCATGAAATTACCGCTAGGGCCAGTATCGTCAAGTGGAGTAGCTGAGTCTATTGCCACCTTTAAGACAGTAGAGAAAAAAACCATTGGTTATACAGTATATTTATGAACTCTGTCCACAAAAAAACAATTACTCCCATTAACCCAGTGTATAAGCACTTAAAATCTGAAAACGAATCATTAGGTTAGCAATTGAGTTCCAAATTCACACTTTGATAGTACATGACAGGGATCAACTCAAACCTTTTGTCCACAAATTTCATGAGATCTCCGAGCTACACGATCTGCAACACCATCATCAGCAAAAGTTACAAATCCAAATCCCCGATGACCGCTTCTCTTGGGATCCTACAAAAGTATCATGGCAATCTGTTACAACTTTATCTGTTACAACTTTTACTTTCTTCAACGCGATGAACAACATGCGCCCATACCTTTGGAACATAAACATCTAAAATACGACCAAATCTCCCAAAATATTGACGAAGATCTTCTACGCTTGCCTCCTGAGGAAGCCTACCGACAAAAATCTTTTTGCCCATTCCCCGAGGAATCTCTCCTCCTAATGAAAGTATTCTTATCAAACCATGATCATTTACCTATACTGGAAAATGTACAGGAGTAATTTGAGAAATTAACCTACTTCCATAGATGGGACCAGGATGATCATACATGGTAGGTGCACCAAATGCAGCATATCTAGTCGCAGCACTGATATAAGCATTATAAGCACCATATCCACCCCCACTACCACCTCCACCTCCAACTCCAACTCCACCTCCACCTCCACCTCCACCTCCACCTCCACCATGGCCATGGGACATTCGACTAACTGGCCTGAAATCTTCCTCCTACAGTGAAACAGATAAAAAGTAAACAAGAATTTTCAAGAAACAATAAAAATTTTGAAAAGAAAGAGAAGACATTTTTTCCACTTATGCTGGTTAGAAGTGACAGAGTGGGTGCAGATTCATCATGATTTATGAGATTATCGTTGACCAGAGTATCAGACGCGAGATATAACTCGGGAATAGGTCCTGGGGAAATCTTCTTTCCAATAACTACTACAGTTAATGAGATAATTATTACACATAGCAATTGGTGTATATGTGGAAGGCTAGCACTAAAAGGTCATCTCCGAATAAGAAATTATATTAGACATTTTTATTCGACTTGTACTTTTTTCTTTCTTCGAGCAATACAGAAAAGAATGAAAGCCACAGATACTAGTAAAATTCTGCTGGAAAATGATGCAGAAGTGCTGTAAAAATATCATTAACAAAATTCAAAAATTAGAAATCTATTGTGCTGAAAACTACCTTTGGGGTAGCCCTATCAACTACCACCTGTGAACCTCCCAATTCATGAGTATCACTCATCAGATCATCCACAGCCTCTGCAAACAGATCAGACAAGATTAATTGTATTAGCAAACACAACTTAATTACGTAAAGGCACTGCATTCATGCACAATGCAAGCAATAGGAATAAAATTCCCTTCCAAATACAGTATAGTAATGCTAAGTACCATTCATTTGAAATGATGAAACACTTTACAGAATCAGGACATAGCAGTGATGGGCTCCCAAAAGTAATAGTAATACTCCTTCGGAAGTACAGTAATTTGTAGAGACACGTGTGCAAAAAGACATCGAATAACCCAAAATCCACTTAAAAAGCCAATAACCAATACGCAAATATAGCATCATAAAAATTTCAGAAAAGATCAAAAGAAAGAGGGGGAAAAAAAGGATAAATCAAACAATAGATGCAGTAGCCTGGTGTTGCACATTTTCCATATGTATGGGATGCTCATAATGACCAAACAAAACCACAGCAAAAACAATCATTCTGACAATTAAGTTGCAGAAGTAATGTTTCTATGCAGTCGAAGGCTACTGTCCAAAATGAGCTTA
This sequence comes from Ruellia speciosa, assembly GCA_001909325.1. Classification (NCBI taxonomy): domain Eukaryota; kingdom Viridiplantae; phylum Streptophyta; class Magnoliopsida; order Lamiales; family Acanthaceae; genus Ruellia; species Ruellia speciosa. Next base: position 11,924 of record MAYD01360287.1, read on the forward strand.
TGCAGAACAGCAAAACTTGAGATGTAATGTCACATGAAAGAAATAGGACCAATCAATAGAAATAAGGTGTCAAACAAAGTCATAAAAAAAATGATAAATAAATAAATACCAGCATTTGCAAAAGTAATGAAACCAATTCCACGATGGCCTTTGGTGCTTGGATCCTGAGAAAATGAATGAAATTATGCTGCGCACAAGTAGCAGAATGTGTGAGTGGTAGCCAGACAGAATACCTTGGGCATGTACAGATCTGTTATGTCACCATACTTCTCGAAATGACTGCAACAGAAAATAACAGATGCACAGCATTCATATGTTACCAGTGCAAAAATAACACTCCATTCATATTTAAAGCATTTATAACAAACAGCAAGCGAACAAATTAAGCAAGCATAAAAGGCATAATCAACTTAAAAAGATTAAGAAAGGAAAAGAAACCTTCTGAAAGCAGCTTCGGTCACCGATGGTTGAATCCTTGCTACAAAAATTCTGGTCACTTTCTTTGAAGATGTTCTCATCTCCTCCTGAGAAATAGAGTATAAAGCTTGAGTTCAAAGAGTAGTTATTTTACAGATTTCTACACCTATACAAGGTCAAATTGCAGAAAGATTGAAAGAAAAGTTGGAAAAGTCCAAAGCAAATGAATAGGCCATGCAAATAAAAAACATTTAAAAACATAATAAGGAAGTTAACCTTTGGCGTGGCTATTTTGACTTCAAGCATTCTAGTGCCTAGAACATGATCACTTGATAATGCAGCCTGTTGCATGCAAATTAATATCAATTATTAAGAACAAAAACATCACACAAGCAGAAGTGAACAAGAAGCATACAACTTGAAAATGACCTTTGCATCCTCCACTGAGGCAAACGTTACGTATCCAAAACCACGAGAACGACCAGTGGACCGTTCCTAGAATCACATGGAAAGGAAGATGAGCAACAAACAAACCATCGACATTTCATCCCGTGTACTTACATGCTTCAGAAAGATACAATGTTGAAAAAACAAATAGTACATGAGAGAAAATTTTGTTGTATTTCATGTATCATCATTGTCAAAACCTTTGCCCCACTCATGGAGTCGAATAAAATTTAATTAAATAGCAAAAGCACCCAACATTTCATCCACATTTCAGGTGTCGTACATAACAAAAAGAATCTAAAATAAAAACTCATGGTGTACATAACCAAAGGTAAGAAAGAAGTTCGTGAAATTCAGACTCAACGAAAATTCTATAATTCTATTAAGTAAAACAGAAGAAGATATTTCTCAAACTATATTGCACCTCTGCAAGGTGCAACGAGTGCACCCAATTCAGCATAAACATCAGAACATGTTTCTTGAACACTAAGCAAAAAAATGAATCAAAAAAATAAAAAATAACCGAACTACATTTCAAATTAAATTACTTTTCACAACAGGGGATTCACAAAAAATTACTTTCACAACAGAATAAAATTACTCTTAAGTACTGCAGTGCAAATGTGCAAAATCTATACAAACTTTGCAACAGAAACCAGGGTTTCTTTTTCTTATATTTTCTTTCTGGTTTTGATTTGGCTCTTGGAAAGGCCTGGAGGATGGAAGCGAAGTGTATTTTCGCCTCTGGCCCCCAGGAAAAACAAGACACAAACTTCAGTACCCTCAAATAAGAAGCAACACCAACACGACTGGAAATTACAGAATTAAAATATATATATTTTTTAATGTTTTATGTCAAAACATACAGGCATCATCCATAATTAGAGAACTGTTAACCTTCATTACAATGCAGTCCTCCAAATCCCCAAATTTGCTCATGTATTCCCTCAAACCTTCAGTATCCACATCCCATGGGATTCCCAAAACCTAAAATAGATGCAAAAAATTTGGCAATTAAGCATGCCAAATTCACATATTTGTGCACTTAAAAACAGCCATCTTTCTCTTTGAAGCAGACCAAAAATATATTGAAAATTACCACAAGCTTTCTGTCCGACATGACGAAAGACGATTGGGATTCTCGAAAAGGGCAAATAACGGCAGCGCACTCGACTTTCCCTCCTCTCTCTTCTCTCACCAACTCTCAATCGCTCACGCACTCTTCCTGCACACAACAACAGCCACACCTCTTTCTCACGACACACAATTACCAGCGCGATCATCATCATCAACATATACCAAAGCAAACCCACCAATAATTTTTTTGTTTTCCTCAGAATTCTAACGCAATGAAAATACCTAAGACGCAATGAAAATACCTAAAGCAAACCCACCAGTAATTTTTTCGTTTTCCTCAGAATTCTAACGCAATGAAAATACCTAAGACGAAAATGAATAATTCGAAAGATGCGAGAAATTATTGCCGCACAATTTCCGGCCCTCGATGCCCGACTGACCTTCGATCCGAATGGGTATTTCGAAACCCTAAATCGCTCCGCTCCGCTCCACTCTCTCCTCTCCTCGCGCCGCTCAGCTGCAGCCTCTACTCTCCGCTCCGCTCATGTACGCCGCCTCAATTTCTGAATTCGCCATAAATATCGTCTCATTTGGTTTTATCAAAATAGCGACTTTTGAGAAAAATCCGTTTTAGCAAAACCTAAAAATGAGAATTTATATTATTTATGTAGATTTTGTTAATGAATCAAACAAGCGCCCATGGCCTAATGGATAAGGCGCTTGACTTCTAATCAAGCGATTGTGGGTTCGAGTCCCACTGGGCGTGAATTTTTAAAATTTAAAAAGCCCTTGTTGGGCCACTTCAGATGGGCTGATTCATTTGGGCCCATTTTTTCCTTACTTTCGCCAAGCCCAAATACCAAGGCCTAGCTCATTATCTATCTTTTGTGCAATTGTCCAAACTACTTTTTATTAGCATTTTTCATTTGTTGTCCAAACTACTCCTTTTCTTTTGGAAAGGAAGAGGCAATATTATTAATAAATTTTCAAAGGCAACTTACATTATCCCTATGGACTTACGAACGCACGAATTACACATAGTGTCTACCATCCAAATGGAAATGTTCGTCCCGATTATAACCCCTCATCAGTTCATAGCATTATCGTTCTAATTATCATATGGTAGGGAGATTTTTCTTCCTGATTTTCATTCATAATTTTATTTTATTCCCACAACATTTTGTGATTTTACACATATTATATATATTATATCATTATAAAAATTCGCCTCCTCAAATAAAACTTAGCGCATGTCTGAAGCCTACACCGGATTTTAGTTTCACGATGTACATTGTCTTGCATTTCATTTTCATTTAATTGCCCATAATGTTTTGTCTGAAATCTGAGCTCCTTAGCTTAGCTCCAAAATCAATCATGTGTCTGATTCCAGATATTTTTGGTGTCCCCTTTTGAAATCAACCTCCAAACCCCTTCAATGCACAAATTACTCTCACAAAACAGACTTGCATATTATTACAAATTTGGACAGTTATTTTCATTACGAATATTCTTCCTCGGCCCCTACCATATATTTTCCCAGTATAGTTATTATTACTTCGAAAAAATTAGTGGGCTCACCAGAAATTTAGACCCAACGCTAATCGCTGCACTCATGTGGTTCGATATTGGATGGAATCTTTTGTCCCACAAATATTTTAACTTAAATTTTGTAATCTTATAAATAAAGTGTAAAATATAATTAAAATAATAAATATAGTACACCAAATTTGTGATATGTGTGATGGTTTAGGGTGATTTGAGATGTGTGATCTTATTTCGAATTTCACTTTCATCATGTGTTCCTCGAAATAATAATTTCATTATGATTAAATTTACTTGATCGTTGTATTGGAGTTTAAACGTACATTTCAATCCAAATTGAGAGTTTGAATATCAACTCCCTCGTATCACTTTTATTTGTTTCTCTTTATATAATTTATATTGTGGGTATCCACAGCAATTATTACATATTTAAAAAAATAAAAATAATTATTGTATTTGGATCTATTTTTAAAGGTATTTTACTATTTTGTTTCAAAATTAGTTTATATGAGATGAAAAATGAATGGTGATTAAATAGAAAAAAAAAGTAAAATTTTTATTTGATTGCTTTTAATTATTTCATATATAAAGGTATCGTATAATGTTTGAATGATATGATTATATATATGTTTAATAAAATATAAAATGTAGGGTGTATATATAATAAATTAAGGGCCCGTGAGGAAAATTGGCCAGTAGAAAATCAAACCCCCGAACCTAAAGTTAACAGTCAGAGGATTTAGACAACTCGACTAAGTCCTATCCCCAATTAAATTAAACTTTTTATATATAATGATTAAATTATTGCTAAATTTTATTTATGTGGAAGTATTTAGTTAAGATATAAATAAATAAATAAATAATGTCGAAAAAGTGTAGGTGAAACAAAACAATGACAAAACATGCATTCAGTCAATGCCAATATTTGTACCTAACCAAAACTCAAGATGCAATTAAATGAATGGTATACAACAAGTAATTAAACATTTATCTTACTTGAATATGCATGCACCTCATCACTTTTAATTTTCATACTTGACTGGTCTATATTGTTTGTTTCTTAATCTGCCCCAAAATCAACCTAACCTTCACTGCTTGCCTAATTTTGACAGTTCGGTTACTGTACAGACCAAACTATAGTTCCACAATGCAGATCCGTTCAATATGGGGTGGAATATGTTCAATATGGGTTGGAATATGTTCAAAATGAGAATTAATTCAATTTTTCATATAAAAACTATACTATCCATAAATACAATAATGAACATATTCTCATCCATATTGAGCGGATCTGTATATACAGATTCTGTATATAATCCAATTCCTAATTTTGGTCATGTCCGCATTTATGGTTTATCCCATGCTTTATTTTTCTTTACTGTTTTCAAGTTTGAAGTTTGGAGCAGGCATGCATCATGCATGGCCATACCCTTAACAGAGTAGTAATAAAGTTGTAAACATATTGTACCTAATTAATTCGCAGTGCCAAAATAAATAAATATGTAGTAATGAATGCCTTGTTGTGTTCATGAAATTATGCCATTTTTTTAGATTTGTACATGTGATGACTCCAATAAATAGCCAAGGTAAGGAATTGCCTGGTATTGATGTCGCTATTCGGGGTATAAGTGAAAGAGTAGAAGGAAATAGTGATATTTATTAAAATACGAATGGAGTACATAAAAGTTATATGGAATTTATGGGAGGAAATAGGAGGCCGGATTGGCTCCTTAAGGACAGAAACGTAGCTGAATTTTTATTGATGTACTTTTTTTTCTGTATAAATATTTTTAACTGAGTATAAAGTTAAATTTGAAGCTGGTTGTCAGACTGATATGAATTCAAACTGTTTGATTAGAATCAAATTATACTTGGATTAAATGATTAAAAATAGGTCAATAATTATTTAACAAGTTCAACATACTTATTTAACTTGAATTGAAAGAAAATTGTGTTTACTTAATTAAACAATTATTGAATGTATTGAATTTGAATTCATTCAACAGTTTAATGCATCTAATAAATTTGTTTAACATGGATGAAAGTATCCAACGAGTTTAATTTTAAAGCTTTGTAATATGTCAAACAAACTTATTGAATATGTTGAAGTGTTAAACTAAAATTATATATTATTGATTTTTTTTTTAAAATCAACGCCCTAATTGTTTCGACAAAACTCTGGTACGACATTAAATATGTTCAAAATCGGAATTCTCTCTCCCTAATTTTGCAATCAATTTGTTTATCAAATGATTATTTTTTTTTCCTTAAAAAAAGGAACTTTTGGTGTTTTGAAATAACCCATTTTTTTCCGAATGTTTCCAGTAAAAATGTTTATGTTACTTGTTATTACAAACAAGCACGTGAATAAAGAAATTATTACGCAGCATGGCCGACATATGTACATAAATAAAAACAGAGTGTTCTGAGTTTCATGTGACTGCATGTTGCAATCTTGTCCTAAAATCTACCAACCCACGTGTATTGCAATTTGCTGGGAATTCATTATTGCAGATTAAACATGAAACATGTTATGAACATATATACTTCACGCCCATGATCCAAATTAATCTGTGTTAATTATTTTGTTAAATTTGTATGTACTGTTGTATACTAATTCCATTCATGTTCTATATAATTATATATATATATATATAATGTATATAATATAACTATTATTTTCAATTTAGCTCAATAACATACAATCC
>MAYD01360308.1:0-10769 GCA_001909325.1 Ruellia speciosa
TTATGAAGTAAGAGTATGAGATTTTTAACATTTTTAACACCACCACTGAATTTGAAATGCCCGAATATATCTATGAGTGACTGCCATAGTCCACCCACAGTTTTTAACCCGCGGTATCTGCAAACCGCGACCCCCAATCAGGTGGGTTCCAATGAAAGCTCTCAAGTCTTGGAATAGGGTAGTGAATGAATTACATCAAAATTCTAATCTGGTGTAATTATCTATGTTATAGTTCACTCTATTTACACTCTTCGCACACGTAACGAGGGTCCGTGAATCACAGAACTAATGTGTTAGGGTTAACTCTCAAATTTTCGGGGTATTACATCCTCTCCCCCTTAAGCACATTTCGTCCCTGAAATGAATTCATGCTAAATCGAATTTACGTCACGTTAATGGTCGTAAGTCTAAATCGGGATATCTCGTACGCATCGACTCCTCTGTCTCCAAGGTAGCATCCTCCTGTCTGTGTCGAGACCACAAAACTTTCACCATCAGCACACTATAGTGTCGCAACTCTCACACATTAGTATCTAATATGTGTATCGGTACTTACTCGTACTCCAGGTTGGACTGGAAGTCAATCGCATCAGGGGTAACTATCTTGGAAGGGTCGAAAAATGGGGAAGCAGAGATACATGAAATATATTGTGAACTCTTCCTAACTCAACTTGAAGGGCTAATTGGTAGGCAACCTTCCCCACGCGCTTGACGATCTCATAAGGTGCAATAAATTGTGGACTCAACTTTCCCTGAATGCCAAATCGCTTCACCCCTTTCGTGGGTGAAACTCGCAAAAGAGCTCGATCCCCAGGCTTGAATTTCCACTGCCATTGATGCAAGTTTGTATAACTCTTCTGTCGACTCTAAACCTCTTTCATTCAATCTCAAATGAGTCAAACCTATCTAGCTATATCTTCGATCAACTCAGGTCCCACAACAACTCGCTCGGATATGTCATTCCAACATAACGGTGTCCTACATCACCGACTGTATAGAGCCTCGAATGGTGCCATTTGAATGGTAGAATGATAACTGTTATTGTACAAAAACTCCACGAGTGGTAAATGGTCTTCCCATTATCCCTAGAAATCTAAAGCACAGATGCACAACATGTTTTCTAAAGTCTGAATGGTACACTCGGTATGTTCGTCCGACATCGGATGCCACGAAGTGCTAAGACTAATGTGAGTACCAAACGCCTCTTGTACCTCTGTCAAAAAATGATAAAAATCAAGAATCTCTATCAAACACGATGTCGCGGAATCCCAAATCGAGAAACCATGTGTCGGATGTAAGCCTGGGTCAACTGCCCCTGGACCATGTCAGTTTGATCGGAATAAAAACAACGCTCTTTGTCAAATTGTCAACTACTACCCAAATGGTATCACAGCTACATCATGTACGAGGAAATCCAGTCACAAAATCCATGGCTATTCAATCCCACTTCCACGTGGGTATCTCCAATGGCTGAAGTAATCCCATCGGTCGCATATGCTCGATCTTCACCCGTTGGCATGTCGCACACTGTGTTACGAACTCTGCTATCTCCCTCTTCATCCTAGGCCACCAAAACATCTGTCTCACATTCTTAGACATCTTGGTCGCACCGGGATGTATAGAATAAGTCGTCATATGCGCTTGGCTCATAATACGAGTCCTAACTCGGATGGATCTCTCATAACGCAATATCTGTCACCCATCTAGACCACTCCACAATCATCTATCCAAAAAGCTCGCGTCTGACCTGTCTCAACCCTCTATCGTATCTCTTGAATACGTGGATCCTGCCCTTGATAGGCTGCAATCTCCCCTGAAAGTGAAGGTACCACTGTCACTGCATGCAATCTCTGGTGAACCTCCCCGTGTGGTACAATCTCTTTCTCCAGTCATCGCAACTCTAAATACTTCTGTGGAGACACCACTACAATCCCTAATTGAGGTCTCTTCTGACTCAAAACGTCAGCTACCAGGTTCACCTTCCCCTCCTGGTATTGGATCTCTAAGTCGTACTCAGCAATCAATTCTAACCACCTCCTCTACCTCTTGTTCAACTCCTGCTAGGTGAATATATACTTTAAGTTCTTGTGATTGGTGTAAACTCTGCACCTCAACCCGTACAAGTAATGCCTTTAGTTCTTTAGTGCATGTAAGACCGCTGCCATCTCTATGTCGTGTACAGGATAATTCTGCTCGTGTTGTTTCAACTGTCTGGATACGTAAGCGATCATGTGTCCTTTCTGCATCAGTATGCATCCCAACCCCAACATCATCCATATGAACATCGAACTCCCCTAAATTGTTGGGAAGAGCTAAAATAGGTGCTTCGGTCAATTTCTTCTTCAAATCCTGAAATGCTGCCTCACATTCCTCTGTCCATCTAAACCTCACATCCTTCCTAAGCAACTGGGTCATCGGCCTAGCAATACTAGAGAAGTGGTGAATGAAACGACTGTAATAGCCAACTAGACCCAGAAAACTACGCACCTCGGATACGTTCTTCACAGACTCCCAACTCACTAAGGCCTCCACCTTTGTTGGATCGACAACTACTCCCTAGGTGAAAATGATATGCCTTAGGAAAGAAACTTGATCTCACCAGAAATCACATTTCGAGAGCTTCACATACAGCTGGTGCTCCCGTAGAGTGGTCAAAACAGTATGCAAATGACCCTCGTGGGCCTGAGAAGTGGCAGAGTAAACCAAAATGTCATTGATAAAAACCACAACACACTGATCAAGAAGAGGATGAAAGACTCCATGCATCAGATCCATAAAGAATGCGGGAGCATTCGTAAGACTAAATAGCATCACGGTGAACTAGAAATGACTGTAACGAGTATGGAAAGCAGTAGTAGGATGATTGGCCCCAGCGATACGAATCTGGTGGTAACCTGAACATAAATTGATCTTGGAAAAGATAACCATGCCACGTAACTGGTCAAAAAGATCCTCAATACGAGGTAACAGATAACGGTTCTTCAGCATAAGCTGGTTCAACCCTCTATAATAGATACAAAGTCGTAAACTACCATCCTTCTTGCATACAAAAGGAACTGGCACACCCCAAGGTGAAGTGCTCGGTTGAATATATCCCTTTGCCAACAACTCCTGCAACTGCGTATGCAACTCCCTCAACTCTACTGGAGCCATACAATAAGGAACCTTTGATACCGATCGCGCATCCGGTACCAATTCGATAGTAAAGTCAATCTTTCAAGGGAGAGGAAGCCCAATAATCTCCTGGGGAAATTGTTGGGAAACTCAGAAACAACGGGAATAGAACTAACCCCACTATCCCTTTTCGTCACATCAATCACATCATAGATATAAATAAGGTAACCCTTCCGTACTAAAGATGAAAAAGAAATAGCCGACACAATACGTATAGTAGGCAGAATCGAAACAGGGTAGTGTGAAATATAAGTACCTCGATCTCGAAAAAAATATCTAGGGATGCCACAATCAATTTGTGCATGATATCGAGACAACCAATCCATCCCTAGGATCACATCAAACTCTCGCAAAGGCAACACATTCAGATCCGTATAAAATATGTGATCCTCGATCACCACCTCCACATCCCGTAACCAGAATCGACAATCAATCATATCCCCCGACGGCATAGATACCGATAAACAAGTGGGTAATAATAGCCCCAACTGATGTATAGTGCAGAAGTACTCGGAAATAAAAGAACTAAAAGCATCTGAATCAAATAAAATGAAGGCAGGATATGTCGTGGTACCTTCTAACACTTCTGATCACTGCTCTGCCTCATCCCTACCAATGACATTTAGTCCCTCCAGAGCTAGTCTGACCCCGGTCTTTAGTAGGCACCCCTCAACCTTGAATCTAGTGCTACTCACGGTCCCGTGCATACCTCGGGCAATCCTGACGCCTATGCCCCATCTCCAAGCAGTAGAAACATTGCAACGAATCCCTATCCACCAGTGGTACTCTGGTAGGCTAAATGAATGCATCCCAATCGTGCTTGGGCGGTGCTATCGGATCTGCCTCCCTGGCACGCCACCACTGTAGAGCCCGACCAACCAGGTAAAATGATGCCACCTGCACACGCTGGCTTGTTGGACACAGAATCACCATGAAGATACAACCAATACGATACGCCCACTCATAAAGGACAGCTGGGTCTAACTCACCCGAAAAGGTAGGCGGATGATGTCGTGCTGCTCGGTCAACATAATCGGTACCCATTGCTCCTGGCCTCTGACCCTCTCGTCTGCCTCTTCAGTGGAGGCGGTACATCCTCTTCCGATAACTCGGGCACCTCCACGGCCCTCTCATACGGGTCCACCTTGGGCAACTCCGGTGGTAGAGTGAGACATCTTCGTGGGCATCCCCTCCCACGTGCTACTCGCTTGTCCCTAGGCAGGATCCTAAGGGAGTGTCAGACGAGAGTCAATCACTAGCTCACCGCTCGTCAGAGTCGGCACAGCAATACAAATAGTACAATTAATACAATGCACAAACATAAACGTGTATGCACCCACCCACCCCCCAACACACCTCACTTTCTATGCCTACACAAGTTTTAATTCATTCGAGCCTTAGGCTTTGATACCATTTGTAATGCCCCGGATTTCCACCGGTGTGCCACGCCGTACTAATTAGTCTAGACTAGTGGCCAGTTAGTCTGGGATCCTCAGTACAAGGCAAGTATATATATAAGTCCATTTAGCCATTTACTAAATCTTAAATCTCAGACAAGATAAACGAAAATCTCATAAACTGAAAACGTCACAAAGTACGAACTCAAAATACAATAATTCCACAACTAACAACTATTTCTAATATAATAAGATGCTAATTAAGCGTCAGCTCGACCTCAAAATCCCTAGCATACCTCTAATCACGTCAATCAGGATCACCTAAAAGGAATAAACATTTGGGGGTCAGCAAAAGTTGAGTAAGGGATTCCCTGTAGGTGAAAGCCTCTTTAACATCAATGTTTGTAAAAATGATGTTTCCCCTTGAGCGAATATAATAACAACAGGCATTAATAATCATAAGGCACAAACAGAAGTCAATAAGCGAAATAAATAAATAAATACCAAATTTAAAGTGCAAGTGATGAATGATCCTAACATACACCCATCTAACCTATATATGAAAATGCAACATGTAGCATGTCTAGCGTGCAATCCTATCCGCAGCATTTTCAAGGACACTTCGGGGACCCTTAGGCATTCCCAACTCGGGGAGAGAACTTAGCTTTTTGGTGTACACACCAATCACCATGACCATGTTGGCATCATGTCACGTCACATCTCATACTGCGATCTATCGTCGCGTCAATTAACATCATCTCATACGTACATATGTCAATAACACACACAGACCAGCCCAGCCCAATTGGGGCAAAATCATCAAAACGTGCCCGACGGGGGCCTTATCCAAAATTCGAACTCGTTACGACGGTCCTACCTGGCCGAAAACATAGTTTCAAATCACAAGGTGAAACTGCCCAAATACACAATATATCACGAGGCCAAACGGGCCAAATATCGTATTCATAACGTAATACGACAGCCAAATTGGCCAAACATAGTAACGCACGCTCGGGCCAAACGGGCCAAATATCATATCAGAACACATGGCCAAATGGGCCAAAAAAATATCATTAACAACAATCATGTGCCCAATCAAACCAAATTATCGAATCAATAATTCAGTCAAGGTCATCAACATACCAAAAATAATTCAACACCATTTCACAGTTAGATGAGATTATTCTATCACAATCTAAATCATAATCAAGTGCGCGTATAGAAAAATAAGCTATGTCAGAATCACCATCAGCAAAACCATAAAACATCAATCAAACCTACGGTATTCCATACAGTGACCCAAACTGCAGACTCGAACCGGTCTTGAACTATCCTAGTTTGTCGTGTTATTCCACCGCGGTATCCAATACCGTAGTGAAAACTGCATATGCCAAATTAGTGCCAAACTCAATAAAAATTTTCAGAATTAAACAACATCCAAAGAGGGTTCCAAAAACATAAAAATCACCCATTGCTTGGTTCTTAAACCTTGTTGAAAACACCACCCAAGTTGTTGAAAATCCTAGTTGGTTGAGTTGAAGAAGCTAACTTCCAAGACTTCTACAAAAGTCAATACTTAGCCAAATCAAAATCAAAAGATACTTTTAGAAACTAGAAATAAGAAAAACAACTTACCAGAAGACACCAACTCAAAATTTCCATCGTATCCTATCGAAAATCAGCTCACAAAACCACAACTTGAATTTGTCACAGAATTCACAGAATTTTCAACCAACTTTAGACTCAATTTTCTCCATGATTACAACCTCAAACAAATAATCCAAACCATGCATATTGTAGTACTAAACATGTAGTTCAACTTACCTGAAAACAACTTGCTTCAAATCCTCCTCCTTCTCGAAGAAAAATCAGCTCAAAGTTTACTACTCCACCTCCTAGCTTATTCAACACCACCACCTTGCTTCTCCCTTTTTTTTTCTGAGGTTTCCCACTTAGGAAGTATGAGTATGAGATTTTTAACACCACCACTAAGTCTGAAATGCCCGGAAAATATTTATAAGTGACTGCTATAGTCCACCCACGGTTTTTAACCCGCGTTATCCGCAAACTGCAGCCTCCATTCAGGTGGGTCCAATGAAAGCTCTCAAGTCTTGGAATAGGGGAGTGAAGGAATTACCTCTAAATTCCAATCTGATGTAATTATATATGCCATAGTTCACTATATTTACACGCTTCGTACACGTGACGAGGGTCCCTGAATCACAGAACCAATGGGTTAGGTTAAGTATCAAATTTTCGGGGTATTACACATAGGCCTCACAATCCCTTGCCATCTCAGGCCAAAAATGTCTACTTCTTAGTATGATCCATTTCATTGCTCGGCCGACTTGATATGCCCCATAAATCCCTTCATAGGTTTCGACCGTGACCTTTGTAGCATCTTCTTTTGCAATGCACTGAGCAGTAATCCTTCCAAACTTTTCTTATACACTTCCCCTTCGATAGTGGTAAAACTGTCTAGCCTTTGAATGGATATGTTCTTTGTTGGTTTCCGATGGATTTAAGAGATAGTCCAGCATCAGGCTCAGCCAGTCCTCGATATATTTCTACGGTTCTCTGGTTCAAGGATCCATTTAACTTGCTATATTAAGACACACTTTGGGCTAATTCGTTTGCCTATTGATTTTTGTCCCAGTGGATGTACTTCATGTCAACTTCCAAAAATTGGTCGACCAATTCCCAAGCTTGTTCTAGAAGCGAGATGAACTGTGGGCTTTTGCATTGATATTCTCTTGCTAGTTGTTGCAATACCACTTGGGAGTCTCCTCGGTTTCGGACCATACTCACCCCTCTGCTTATTAGTAGACCGAGGTTGATAATGAGCACTTTATACTCGGCCTTATTATTGGTGCATTTATTGGAGAGTTCGACTGAGTAGAGCTATTGATCCCCTTCTAGGGATTTGATTGTGATCCCAACCCCAGCACCAAAAGTTGCCCTAGAGCCATCGTACATCAATATCCTTGATTTGAGATGTACCATACCCTGTAGCCAGGTGATTTCTTCTGAATCTTCAACTGTTTCGAAATCAAGTTCGGCTGACGCCACTTGTGTGCTGGTCTCGGCCAATTGAATCTCCTCGCTTTTCGTTCAGACATGACCTGCTCGACCTTGAGCACCCTTTCGCTCAGATCAGTCATGTTCCAATAGGATTATATGATGAGCGTTTTCTGGATGGATAAAGTCATGTTCCTAAGGGAAATCTTAATGTAGTTCTTCTCGGGCAACTATAACAAGCAATAACTTCGCACCTTCCTGAATCTCTTTACGAAATCACCAATACGTTTAGCGGCTCCCTACTTGATGTACATTCAGTCGGACATAGATTTTTGGGTTGGGGGTGTAAAAAACCGATCGTGGAAGAAAATTCCATCTCTCCCCAATTGTGTATCGAAAAGGCCGACAATTTCACATACCACTGGAAGGATGGCCCCGTTAGTGACAATGAGAAAAATTGTAGATGGTAGAACTCATTCTGACCTTCTCCATATTGAGAAATGAATCTGGCCACATGGTCAGCTGTCGAGCGGCCATCTTCTCGGGAAAACATTGAGAATTTTGGGGTCTGATATCCCCGCAGAAGGGGATAGTACTGCTCAACCCAATTTGAATAAGGCTTCCGGTATTGGGTCCGGTTCCTGAGCACATCTACTCCCAATTGCTCTCTCAGAAAATCGATCAGCCATTGGAAGTTGGGATTTCGGTTCCGTTCCGGTGGTTGTGGTTGGTGCACTGCTGGTGGTCCTTACAAGATGCCGAGGCTAGGCTGATGAAACTAGTTCGACTGAGGCAGATTCTCCGGCCCTAGGGGCAGCGGTGGTAACGCATTAAGGGGAATACCCCTAAGGGATATGTAGGCCCAAGGAGTGGTACCTAGGCTTGGTTCAACTGTTAGCCCTTGGTGAGATTCAGCATGGGCTGGAACGTTCAGTAGTTGATTTCAAACCTCTCCTCAGGAGAATAGATGGGGCGATTCGGGTGAGATCCAATGTAGATCCAACTTTCGATTCACTCGTGGGATCTGGGTGGTCCGGAGGGGACCACCACTGTCCTCTCTTGTCGAGAATCCATACATCCCTTATCAGTGTATGGACAGCTATCTCTCGAGCACAGGTTTAGGTTCGGCCTCAATGGGAAAAGAAAATGGAGTTCACAATTGCCGTGAGCAAACATATTAATGACGAGGAAGCCTTTTTTGTTATGCTACTAATACTTGCTCTCCTATTCTGCCCAAGCCCGGCTGAGGAAGAGTTACGGGTCGTGAAACAAAAAATACGAGGATGGTTCTGGGGCATACTATGTGTAATGATTCCACCATTCACGATAAATAATAAATAAAAAGAAAAAGCCATTCCAAATACCCACACCCAAGTTCCATAGCTTTTGGTCCGCACGCTATCCCGATCATGATTTTCCTACCCCCAGAGGAAAAGGTACTTCCCTTTTGGGCCGGTTGTGGGCGAGGAGGGATTCGAACCCCCGACACCGTGGTTCATAGCCACGTGCCGAACCCGGAACATGCCAATGGGAAGAGATTCAGTAATTAAACCTTCATGAATCCATTTTCGTTCTTTCATTCCAGGTAAAGTCCCCCTGAAATATCAACTAATGGAGAAGAAAGTGGCCGTAACTATAACGGTCCTAAGGTATCGAAATTCCTTGTCGGGTAAGTTCCGACCCGCACGAAAGGCGTAACGATCTGGGCACTGTCTCGGAGAGAGGCTCGGTGAAATAGACATGGTTCAACAATCACTAAGTTTTCCACGATCAGGGCCGCTAAGGTCTAGACAGCCAGTCCGACGACGGTTTGCACAGTAGGGCCAACGGCCGCCTGCACAGCAGGTCCGACAACCACTTGCACAGCTGGCCCTATGGTGGTCTATATGACTGGTGGTATCGCCGCATTCACCACGTTGTCGAAAGCAAGGAGTCCGACATCAGTAAAGGTTTGATCGATTAGTCTTGGCAACAACTGGTTGTGGATGTCTCTGGTCAAACTTCATGCCATGTCCCAGGCCCTAGTCTCAATGGCTTGTAGAAGCCATCTCTCCATGGGGTCCATCTCCTCGTCCTCCACCGTGACTCCCTTTGCAGTCTCTCTGGCTTCATTCCTGAGCAAAGGGTGGTTGTCATAGATCAGTTGCCTTGGAATGGTAAGGTGATTGATTGTCTCTTTCCGACATGCTAATAGTAGCATCAATGTATTTCTTTCCGAATTGAGTGGTTCCAGTATGTATGTGATTTCTTCCATCGTCACCCATGTCCCACTAGGTGTGCCAATTGTTGGGACAGTGAAATTTAGATATTTGGGCTCTCGTAGTCTAGCTCTAAAATAGATGGTAAATCACACGATATAAATTCAGCAAGACAAAAATGAAGATGATTTATTACCGAAGAAAGATAACAAGGTATCTCAAATGAATAAAAAGTCTAAGACTTTGTAAACAAACCAATGAACTAGCAACTAAAAGTAATAAAGTACAAAAACTTAAAGAAAGCAATAAAAATACTGAAAATAAAGATAAAATGTATATTTATGGTTTGATTCGTGATGCCCTTGTCTAGATGCTACACCCCTATTTATATTAGCAATCTACTCTAAAAGTTTGGGGGGAATTCCTTCGTCTTGAGGGCTCTTCCGAAATCTCCTAAAGTCTATTATGTATCCTCTTAGATTCACCATGACTCTCATCTCTTTTCTGTATTTTTTTTCTGTGAATTGTACATTCCTCACTAGCTTTAGTATTTCCCCTCGATCGATCCAGTTTTTTTGATTGTTCTCCGGCTGAGACCCGATCTCGCCGATCTTCTCCTACTCTTCTGCCGGACTTTATGTCATCTATTCCCTCTGGACATCGAGTCAACAAACACATTAGGATCAATGTCAGTTATGATTTCTTGTAATTCAAAGTTAAGTCCTATGTGATCTACTAAAATTAGTATTGTATTACAAATATCACTTAAGTTATTTAGTTCATTTAAACAATTTTAAATTTTAGATTCATTACTGTGATAATAATATTTGACAACTTGTGTCTTATTTCTATTAGCATTCTTATAAATTCTAACAATTTTCCATTAAGGTAAAAATGTGGATCTTTATCAAAATTAGTCATTCTTTCTTAAGTATATTTTTAAATTTTGAGATCTTTTTTAAAGTTTTACTACTTCAGTTCT
>MAYD01360414.1:0-15162 GCA_001909325.1 Ruellia speciosa
TCCCAATTTAATTAAAATTCGGTTCTTTGGAACCCTTTGAGAACAAGCTCAACACTTAGAAAAGTTTTTAAGTGTCAAACCTCAAATCCAAAAATTAGGGTTAAACCCAAAATTTTTCAAATATGATAAAAATCACATTTTAATATTCCATTAAGTCCATTGATGTTAGAACATCAAAAAAATCCAACATTTGCCCAAAAATTATACCCACTGTGAACAATAGCGGGTTTGAGCAAAAATTCCCAAATCAAAATTCTAAACCGTGTAAAATGTTTCCCAAGATGTGGTGGTTAAGAATATGTAAAAAGATTTGAAATTTACCGAGTAAAAAATGTATAGATCTAAGCTTGAACACAGCTGTGAACAGTAACTATGAAGACTGGAATAAATGCTTGGAGGTTGAAGAAGACGAAGGATAATAAATGAATTCAAAAGACTAAGTGTTCTATTTGTAGGAGAAGGAATACTAAAGAGATGGACCCACAATGATCAAGTATTAATCCTAAATCCCCTAAATCTGTAACACTGCTGAAATCAGAAGTCGATTTTGCCCATGATCGAGTATTCTGTCCATAATCGAGATTCCTGCATGATCGAGGTTTCACTGCATGATCGAGAATTCTGCATGATCGAGTATTGCTGCATGATCGAGAATTCCTGCATGATCGAGAATTACTGCATGATCAAGGTTTCACTGCATGATCGAGAATTTCAAAAGTCTCGATTATGCCTTCAAATTCTCGATTCTCCATCATGCTCCAGCCTGATTCAATTCCTTCCTGCCCTCATAATCGAGTATTCCTTCTGCACTGTTCAGGATCGAGTCTTCAAAAAGTCTCGATTATCTCTTCCAATACTCGATTATCGATTATCCTCTTCAATACTCGATTATCGATCATCCTGCAGTACGTGCCTCAGCTGAATTCCTGTTCCATAATCGTGTGTCGAGTGTCGAGTATTTCCAAAGACTCGATTATCCCCTCCAACACTCGATTCTCGATTATCCTACCTTAGCCGATTTCCCTTTTTCCTATTCCTTATGATCGAGTGTCGAGTGTTTCTTCAAAACACTCGATTCTCGATCTTCTGCCTTAGAATCCTTTCTACAAATTCACAATTCACGATCTTCACTGCAATACATGATTCTAGTTTCCACACTTCAACAAATTTCTGAATTCTTTCCCTGGAACACTTCCTTAAGCCATTTCATTTATTTAATTATATTCTTCCAATATATTTAATTTCTTGACTTCATCTTTAAATGTGATAAACTAATTTCTTAACTTGAAATTAATTATTTATCACACCAGATTAATTTTTCTTAATTCAAGGTATTTTAAATTAAGCTATTCCATACTTAATTTTCTTATACCCCAAATTAAATTAATCTGCTTGATTTATGAATCCTTAAATTTTCATAAATCTCTCTTCGGTAATTTATCTGAAATTATCAGGCCTCCAATTCTGATACTGACGATGTCGAGTCACCACTTCTTTTCTGATCCCTTTTCGCATTCTAAATTAATTATTTTCCATAATTAATTCGCGAAAAATTCTTACTGAATTTCAGGGATTTTAACTGTCAATCTGTTTTAAATCCGAATTAATTTTCCACTGTAATACTGGGTATTACAGGTTGTGTCGTGTTTTTTGGAAAAATACAACACACAGCGATAAAAACACGACACACGATAGACAGAAACAAGACAAGTGACAATTGGCTATGGAAATCACGACAGAAACAAGGCACACGACAATTGCATCACGACACACGACACAGAGGCATTAAAAATTCGACACAATCAGTTTTTGGCTTTTGGACCCTAGACTAGCCTTTTTTTGACTATGTGTGTATATATACATACACTCAGGAAATTTACCAACACTTCATCTTCTCCAACTTATACCAGACTCTCTTTTTCTCCTAAGTGCTCGCATATTCAATCCCCATTTTCACCATATTATACTACCATTATTATCAATCTATTTTATATTCTTGTTCCCCCATCAAGATAAACATTTTGCTTTGTTTAAAATTTTTATTTGGCAAATTTTCACTAAACCCATTTCAAACGAGTACTGTTCACAACAAGTATTTAATGTGGGCATTTATGACTTATATCGGCGTTTATGATGCCATTAAGTTGATTTGGACATAATTTTGTTGGAATTTCATTTTGGACATAATTATTCAAGGATTTGGATTGTTATAAAATTAAATTTGAACTTGGTTCTTGATTTTAAATTTAGGGTTCAAACCCTAAGTTTTGGGATTTATTATAATTGGTAATTTTGACTTCCAGGTTTAAAGTAAATTTGGTTTCAATTTCCAAACTTGTTATAATCAAGAATCGAGACCCGAACCGCATTTGGGGACCTAAGGCATTAATCTTGGACTTAAACTCTTCTTGGACTTAATTAAGATTTCCTTGGAAGTAATTATCCATAGACAAAATTTATTTGTCTAAGTCATTTTGGCTAAATGGACCGGATAATCAATTAGATTTATTTCGCTTCATAGGTGACCCTGATCGTAGCAGCTGTTAGGATCTTTTGATTGCTTTGTTGTGTTGCGGTTATTATTACAAGACAGTTGATAACGGTAAGGAATAACACACATGGGCAACTATAAGACCCAAATTAAATTCTACAGTGCCGAGTATTATTCGGTCGGGTAAATTTAATTATTGCACGATTTAAATTAGTGATACTACACTGCAATAATGAGTTTATTCCTGTTTAAGGCCCATTTAGATTAAATTGGGTTTATGTATTTAATTCCTGTTAAAGATTTATTTCTTTATTTTGGATGGGATTGTTGATCTGAGGTGATCAGGGTTATGTTTGTATTATGTGACGATGTCAGCACGTGCATAATAAACCCAAACATGAAAACGGAGTTATTGTAAAACACTAAGCCTACTGATTTCAGTCGAGAGATTTACAATGTCCTCGTATCGGATTGGGCAAGGTAAATAATCAGAAGAACATAAGGGCTAATGAATTACTTAATGCATTGCATTAAAAGATGTGATTACGTAAAGAAGAACAAAGAGTGGGAGTCCCTTTCAGATTGGCTTTTGGGGCGTATTCCCACTAGGGAATTCAGCTCCCAAGTAATCATGTTCTACTCATTGGGGTCGCTCCCTTCAAATGAGGTTTACCGGTAATTTGAGGATAGAGGAGGAAAAGGTGTCGGTCATGTAGGGAGTGTACTACATGCTTTGGATCCCGCCCCTTTCCTAGTTTATGAGATGTGGACTAGCGGATTCCCGTGTCAGTTGATACGATCAGATCATGCACCATAGTTCCTTCTCAGGATTTATTTAGACTGCCTCTAGACTGTTGCGTTGTTTGGGTGATTCCAACCGTACAGGACTTTGGTTTGTCTAGATTGGTTCATTTCTTTTAAAGGAGAAATCGAGTAACCAAGTGGGGTTCCTGACTAGCCATACCACTCTTTATATTGCTAAGTTTCTAGGTCGGTGGAGTACGCTAAGTTGGGGCTATTAGATCGTGGCACAGGTGTCATGGATAGTGTCCTGAGTTGTACCACAGATTGAGTCGAGGGTTTAGTGATTAACCATGTGTTAGTCATGGCTGGCAGTTTCGTGCATAACACATATGGCACCCTTTGAGCTCGTGTACGTGGATCCGGCAGGGGATTCAGGGTGTTGGTTGTTGCCTAAGTTTCAATGCATGATTTTAAGCTGCTATTGCTTACTCAGTTTTGAACTTGTGCATTTGCATAGCATGATTTGTAACTACTACTTGATGCATAGCTTTTAAAAGTCAACCAGTTGGTCGACACGTTTGGAGGTGTTGCCAACTCGGTCAGCTTGACATGTATGTTTTTGCATAACCTGTTCAGTATGTGTTCCTTAATTAGTCTCACGACTAATGATGCTACCTTATGCATCACAGATGGATTTGAAGGTCTGGAGGATACACCTCCGACTCAATGATTAGGGGAATCGAGTTACTACTCGATGGGTTTCTTTTTGGAGAGGTCGAGAGAACCTTTTGATATTATTGCCTATGCTAACCTCATATTTGGTTGCAGGGTTTTATCATTTATTTCTCTCAAACCTTATGTAATTCATTTTGTAATCGAATTTTATTAAATGGCCGAGTCCAGGTGTGGGACATAACTTTAGATACTATAGGTTGTAATAAATTTCAATGATTTATGAATTCTGCATTATGTGTTTATTATTTCAAGTATGATGACAGTGATCAGAGGGGATGGTGCTTCCTGAAATCTCGCGACTCTGATAGGACTAGATGATTAAGCGAGCCTGAGCACCGAGCTTACATTAGGATTAAGGATAGACCCGGGGTTAAGTTATGTGTGGCGGCAACGTGGTCGGATTATAGAAATCGAGGCATTACATCAACAAGCCCGACTCGAGGGAAAACTCAATCCAAACAAGGACCCCTAGATGGATTTAATATTCAAAAGAAAGCATGAAAGTAGTTGGACAAGAGACAAGAGAAAACAACAAGACACGACAAAACAGATCAGTTGGCTCGCCCAGGTCGGCGGCCCAAGTCAACGGGTATTCTGCCCCCTCGTGTTGTCGGCCCATGCCGGTGGCACCAACTGACAGGTAGCCGTCGGCGGCCCACGCCAACCGACGTCACGCCTAGGAGCTGTCTACGACAGGAATAGCGAAACTCGGTTCCAACACTTCCAAAATCAAAATTTGTTACCTCCAAATTTTTCCCAAGCCTTCTCAAGTGGATTCCTCTCAACAATCCCTTCAATCTCCTTCTTCAACAGTACTCTATTCCAACAAAAACAACCCAAGACTAAAAAAATACTTCTTTCAAATAACAATAGCCCATAAAACTCCAAAATCCACCAAAACATAGCCCCCTAAAATGGAATTTAGGGTAAGGAAGGAGTTAAGTCAGATGAAACTTACCTCAATGGTGAGGAAGAACAAGCTTAGAGATCCACCCACGCACAAAAATGGGATTTGCAACAAGGACTCTCCCAAGAGCTCAAATGGGTCTTCCAAAACCCTAGAGTGAGAGTGGAGTGAGTAAGTGAGGGAAATGATGGAGAGAAAGGAGTATCAAGACTCCAATAATCAGAGTTTAACTTATCAAGGGGCCCAAAGGTGTGTCTAAAATTTACAAATTCCAATCGGGTCAGGTTAGAATACCAATTTACCCCCACTAAGCTCTAAAATACCCCCAAGACTCTAAATCCATAACTAAATTGATTATTATTATTATTATTATCTAGGTCATTACAAATGGCTACCCCTAAACTTAAAAAATAAAGTCTAAAGACAAAGCCATGCGAAAGCCAACACAAGCTGAAGCTGCAAGCTAGATTTTCATCATCTTCAAAGCTAGCCTTAAGTTTCGAAAAATATTGACAATTTCTAGCTTTAGGTTTCAAAACGCTAACATTATGTCTCGAAATGCTAGAATTAACTTTCCTTCCCTCGTTAACTTTCCCATGCCTCTAGGGTGTCCCATAAGACTTTCTTTCCCTTTTCCTCCAAAAGTAATCTCCATCTCAGCTAGCTTAAGGTTTTGAAACCTTCAGTTTCGAAAAGCTAACATTTGGGTTTCGAAACACTAGCAAAAGCTAGCTTCTAGTTTCAAAATGTTGACTTTTGGTTTCGAAGTTGGCTGCTAAGTTTCATTCCTTTCTCCTTCATTCCTTTCCAATTGTTTCCTTAGCTTCAAAACCTAACTCCAAGCTAGCTTACTTTCTGAAAAGCTAACTTTAGGTTTTGAATTGCTGAGAGTTAACTTTACTCTCGTCCAAACTTAACCATTTCCCAAGTCTCTTCGAGAAATGTTAGTTTCTTGAGTTAAGACTCAGTTTTGAATAGCTAACCTATTGTTTCAAATTTCTTGACCAATTCCTTTTCTTTTATTTCCTATCTTAATTAATTTTATCTGACTCTCAAATATCTATCTGCCCAATCTAATTTTGAAAATTCCCATTACGGGTCCCATTTATCGAAAACTTTGATTCTTAACTTTTTTGTGAAAATTCTTTAAGTCTTCAAACTTATTGAAATTTTCTTTTAGGTCCATAAACTCTTTTTTTATTCTGAATCCAATTTCCTCCAAGTCAGATTTATCTATCCGGTTTCTTTCTATTCAAATTCTTTTGTTCCAGTCCGATAATACTGGATATTACAATCTCCCCTACTAGGATTAATTCCATCCTAAGAATTCTCAATCCATTCTAAAGGATACTCTAAGGTCTCTTGTAACGCCCCAATTCCCATAAACCGGACACGTCACCACCACACCTAACTTATAATGGAACTTAACCCTAATCCCACCATAAACTCGGTGCTCAGGCTTAATTATCTCAACCTATCAGAGTACGCTGGATTTCAGGCTGCCGAGTCCCCTTTGATCGCAGCTTATCATACTTGGAATATAAAAGCACGTTGACATAGAAAGGATTAAATGTTGATTACAACTACTGAAGTTGAGTTCACGTCTCACACCGAGACACGGCCAATTAGTACAAGCCGTTTAATTGAAATAAATAACTAAAGGTTCGAGAGGTGAAGTAAATAAACACATAATCCTGAAAGCTCAAAAGTTCTTTCGACCTCACACCCTCGGGTATTGGCCTGATCCCTTAGTTCATCGGAGGGATGTCCTCGCGATCATTGGTTCCACCTAAGATGCAACACTAGCATCGTTAGTCGTGAGACTAAGTATGGAATACATACAAGACAGGTAATACAGTTCACACGAGTATGAGACACTGAGGTAATATCTCCAAAAATATTATCCCAGGGCCAATTTAAAATATGCAACAAGCATAAGTTGGAAATATGCAAAGTGATGCACAGTTAAAAATATGAGCAGTTCAAATCATGACTTCAAACCATGCAACAAGAAACACCAAGCTCACAGTACGTCGGATACCCGGCGTTATACATACGTACTTGGAACTGCTAACCAAGTCTATGTATGTATAGTTAATGTCTGCCTCACACTCGACTACTCGCAGCACATCTCAGGACACCGTCAATGCGTACAATGCGGACAGCCCCCACTTAGCGTGCTCCACGAGTATGGGAATACAGACATTCATAGAGTGGATAAAATAATCAATCTCAATGAACCAAAGTCAAGTGTAGATGGATTCACCCGATAGATACAACATGACCAAAGCAGTCTCAATCGACATACAAGAGAGGAACTACAAATCCAATAGTTCACACTCATCCTATTCTCGAATTACCGGCAAACCTCATGTAAAGGGAGCTACCCCCGATGAGTAGAACAATACACAAAGGAAACTAGAGAAGTACGTCACTCTAGCCCCACATAAGCTTAAGGTGATCAGTCCAAAAGCATCCGACATGATCCACTCCGTAATTCCACTTTACGTATTTACATCTTTTAAAGGATGCATTAATATTCGATTAATAGTCGTATAATAATTTTTATTATTTGCCAAGCCCAAATCGACACAACGATAATAAGGACCTTTGATCGTTACTCAATAGGCTTAGTGTATTTCATACGTCTCCAATTTACATGCGAGGTATCTTATGCATATGAAGGACAATTAATATCACATAAGTCTCCAATCAAGGATATATGGCAATTAAATAAATTAAAGCGAGTATAGAAAGTATGGCATGCAATAAATTAAAATTTATCCGGCCGAATGATACTTGACACTTTAATAATTAGGTGGGACCTATGGTTGTCCAAGGTATGCATCCATACCTTTATCAACAACTTGATAAAATCTTATAGTATTAATCCAATAGCACACAAGGTCCTATGCCGCAATCTCAATAATCGGAAGAGACTAAATAATTATCCGGATAAAATAGTCTATAAGACTTGAACAATAAAATGTTCATGGATAAAATTAATTAAATGGGTTTGATGTTAATTAATTAATCCAATTAGGCCCAAAGCAATTTTATTAATTGAGTCTAGTAATTTAAATAAGCCCAGTAGATGAATTAATTGAGTTCAATAAAATAGAAGTCCAATTTCAATAGAATGGTCACTATCGCATCTGGCTTCCATTATCGCATAACTCAAATAGATTGGGCATTATCGCGTTATTGCACAAAGGCCAATTTCGCATTATTCAGCTAGTAAGGTATTTTCGCATTCTTGTCCCTTTTAACGCATTTTTGCGTTTTCTCAATAGTGCGGAAATGCGAAATTGGTAATGTGCCAAATTTTACAAGTCCCAATTCCCGTTTCAGACAAACAGTATACATGCATTAATTAAAGTCTGTAACTTGCACAGTACCATGATGTGCTTAATCTTGGCTTATTATGGATTTGAAACTCAATTTTCGTTCAAGGCAAAATTAATCAGTTCATGTCCAGATCCATATCTTCATCCAGTTCATGTGAATATGTAAATTGTTCTATCAAAATCTTCCTATTTGATCCTTGTAAATATTATGGAAAATGCAAGAATATATTATCCTACTATTTCACATAGATATTGAACCAAAAGATGGGTTTCTATCATGTTTTATCTTTGAAGCAGTGAGTATAATAATAACGAAGATTTTTCCCGGTCAGGCAGTTTAATGTTCAAGAAGACAGAAATGAAATGCCATGGATAAAACAACATGAGGTGAGTGTTTTAAGGTAGGTTTATACCTCAAGAACAAGAGGAAATGGTTGGCTTGGACTGGACATAAATTCCACAGCTTACAAAGAAATGTTTGCAGAAAGAGTTTGGAGTGAAATGAGGAAGATGATGAACAAGAGGCGTGAGCCCTAGAAATGGGAATGGAAGGGTATTTATAGAGATGGTCATCAGTGGAAAAAAAGTGGGGAAATAAAATAAGGTAAATCAAGTGTTAAGTAGTCTGGATGGAAAAATCGCGTTCGGAGAAATTTGAGCTATTACCGCACATCG
Organism: Ruellia speciosa; assembly: GCA_001909325.1. Lineage (NCBI taxonomy): Eukaryota > Viridiplantae > Streptophyta > Magnoliopsida > Lamiales > Acanthaceae > Ruellia > Ruellia speciosa. The sequence continues at coordinate 8,900 of MAYD01360414.1, forward strand.
CATATTCGCATAATGAGAGGCACTATCGCATTATGAGGGAAAGAGTAATAATCGTGTTTCACATGGTTTGCTGTGTTATCGCATATTTCAGGTTGCATGCATTATCGCGCTTCACCTTCGTTATCGCATTCTGTTGCATTATTTACGCGTTATTACGCGTTTTCACATTCTCTTTCACATTTACGTGTTTTTACGCATTCCGCCTCATTTTCGCATTACTGAATCTATCCGCATGCTTTGGATTACTAAGTCTTGATTTGACTGGGCCCCACACATATCGCAATTTAAATTCTAAGTTGCGTTTTATTCCAGTTTACTGTTTAAATTCCCATTTTACTACATGTAGCCCTTATCTAAATTGAATTAAATTATTTTATCATATATTCTTTGAGTCGCCCCAATGGAATTAATTTAATTACCAGTTATTAAATAAATCTCAAAAATTTAAATTAATCCATAATTATGCGATTAATTATTCCGGTTAAAATTAATTAATTAATCCTAATCCGGTCTAGTAATACGAGGTATTACATCTCTACTCAGCTTAGAAATTATGCGAGTCCTTGCACAGGAAACAACCTATACAAACTAACTCAACGGTTTATTAGTTAACTCGAGCAAGAAAACACGCAATCAGTTCCTATCCCAAGGAACACATACTCAATCAAGCAATCAAAAGATTACATACTCGGATGTATATCATCCCACATAATTTGCATGTCGAGACACGCATTGCCCACACAAGGGTCCTCATAAATAGATATTGTTACCTTCTTAGGTTATAGAAGTTCAAAAGTCCTGTTTCTGACGAGGGACACGACTTTAAATCTTCTGAACTCAAGCAATCAAGAAAATGCTTACGTATGTCTATCTGTGGAGTTGCGGTCACATCCTTCCATACATAAGGCCTCGACATGGTTATACGTACCTCAACGTATCTATACATGTCAACTCAACTCATCTCAAAGTAACTCATCTCGGAGTAACCCACCTCGACTTAGAGTAACTCAACTTGAAGTACTCATCTCAGCTCATGCAATTTTGAAAAATGTGCATTTGAAAACTCGAGCAAAGCCCTGAATGATTCGCTTATGTGGCTCTTTCATCCCATTTTAAAATTGTTCTCGAAGGAGATGCATCATGAAATGCAAGCAGCACATATTCAAATAAATGCACCAACGAGTAAACATACTCAACAGGGAAAATCAAGTAATTCATATAATCACAAATATTCCCAAAAGAAAAATACAAGGTAACTCAAATACAAAAAGTACTAAAATCCACTATAACTCTACTCTACAAACAACTGCGGATATCTAGACCTCATCTCGACTCTAACTCTCAAGAAGACTCCTCTTGGCCATGCCTTGACCACTGAACTCTTATGAGTCTAACTTCCTTATTCCTCGTGGCCCTTATCTTTGAATCCACTATTCTGACTGGCCTTTCCTCATACGTGAGGCTCTCATCCAGTTCAACTTCCTCAAGTTCCAGTACATGCGACGGGTTCGAAACGTACTTTCTCAATTGTGAGAAGTGGAACACGTTGTGCACCTTTTCCAACTCATTTGGAAGTGCTAATATGTAGGCTACCTCACCCACTTCTCCAATGATCTCATACGGTCCAATGTATCTTGGGCTCAGTTTGCCCCTCACACCAAACCGCCTCACATCCTTCATTGGTGACACTTTCAGCAAAATTCATTCACCAACTTTGAACTTCATTTCTCGACGAGCTGAGTTTGCGTAGCTCTTCTGTCGGTCCTGGGCTGCTTTCATCATTGCTTGAATCACTCTGACCTGATCTGTCATCTTCTGAATGTGTTGAGGCCCAAGAACAACTATATCACACGAGTCATTCTAATTCAGTGGAGTTGGACAATGTCTCCCATACAAAGCCTCAAACGGTGCCATGCCAATGCTCGCATGGTAACTATTGTTGTTAGGAGAATTCAATCAACCGAAGTCGATTCTCCCAACTTCCTTGAAAGTCAAGCATATATGCTCGCAATATGTCCTCAAGTGTCTAAATGGTTTGCTCTGTCTGTCCATCTGTAGCGGGATGGAAAGCTGAACTCATTTTGATCTTTGTGCCCAAAGCCTCTGGTGCACGTTTCCAGATAGCTAACTGATATCGGACATCTTGGTCCGATATGGCATCTCGAATTTTGTCACTATATGCTCTCCATACAGTTCTAATAACTTCTCGGACGTCCAAGTTTCTTTGATTGGGATGAAGAGCGCAGACTTGGTCAATCGATCCACAATCACCCAAATCGAATCCTTGCATGTTCTTGTTCATGGTAACCCTGTCACGAAGTCCATTGAGATTGATTTCCATTTCCACTGCTAAACTTCGAGTGGTTGAACTAGACCCATAGGTCTTCTATGTTCAATTTTCACCTTCTGACAGGTCAAACATTTGGCCACGAACTCGACAGTTTCTCTCTTCATTCTAGGCCACCAAAAATTTTGTTTCAAGTCCTTATATAGCTTGGTGCCTCATGGATGCACTGAATAAGGTGTGTTGTGCGCTTCTTCAAGGATTGCGTGTTTCAACTCGGCGCACTGATGGCGAATACACCATCTTCCCTTGAATCTGAGGCTGTCATTTTCATGAATTGCAAATTCAAACTTGGCCTTGCCTCTCAACACCTTTTCTTTGATCTTTGCCAATTTCTCATCCTCTGCTAGCCTTCAACTAATCTCTTTATAGATTGTAGGAGTAATTATCAATGAATTCATCTGCACTCCCAGATCTCCATACTCCACTAGTTTGATGTTTATCTGTGGAGTTCTTCACACAGTTCATCTCTCAAAACAAAGAAATTCACTGTATGCTCCGACTTTCTACTCAAGGCATCTAATGTAATGCCCCAATTCCCATAAACTGGACACGTTACCGCCACACCTAACTTATCATGGAATCTAATCCTAACTCCATAATAAGCTCGGTTAAATGCTAATCATGATCTAGTCCTATCAGACTACGCTGGACTTTCCGGAACTAGGTCCCGTACGACCGCAGCTCGCATGCTTGAATAAAACTGAAAACACATAGTACGATAAAAGTAATAAAGCGTTATTACAGGCGGAAATATCAAAGTACTGTCCCACACTGGGACTCGGCTATTTAGTACAAGCCGACACAAATTACATGAGTTCAAAAAGTAAAAGAGAAAGTCTTCACGTCGGTCTTCTCCTGCAACCAAAAGGGTTAGGACGAGGCATAAAAAAAAGGGTTCACTCGCCCTCACAAAACCCATCAAGTCATAACCTGATCCCCTATGAGCACTATGCCGGAGGTGCATCCTCGCGGCCATCATACATACCTGAGATGCATAACGAAGCATCATTAGTCGTGAGACTAAGTATGGAAAAGCATACACAACAAGTAAGCGATCCACACACGGCATGAGACATCAAGGTAATATATCCATAAATATTAACCTTGAGTCCAGTTAAAATTATGCAACAGGCATAAGTTCATAAATCATATAATGCAATGCATAGTTTCAAAACGGGTTAACCAATGAGCAGATTAAAATCATGAATATGAAATCATGCGACAAGAAACACCTAGTCTCCTAATCATGGGGGAGATTTAGGCACTATACGTATTAGTATTCGAAACTGCTAGCCAAATTATACGTATAGTTAACATCTGCCTCCACACGCACCACTTGCGGCACAACTCAGTACACCATCAACGCGTGCAATGTGGACAACCCCCACTTAGCGTGCCCCACGAGTACGGGAATACAAATGTGATAGAGTGGTAAAATCATGCATTAGCATACCGCAGTCTGAGACAGATAGAATCACCCAATCTTTATGCCCGAACTGAGGCAGCTTTAACAAAAATGAAAGGGGACTAGCTTCATTAGTCACACCCTCAAACTGCTTTTAAATCGCCGGCAAACCTCATGTAAGGTGAGCTACCCCCGATGAGTAGGACATAACATAAACGGGAACTTGTATTATGCCCACAGAGCTTAAGGCGATCAACCCGACAGCTTATATCCACTCCCATGTTTCACTTTACGTTCTTACGTCTTTTAAGGATGTATTAATATTCTAATAGTCGTCATTGGTGCTTAACCAATTACATGCGATACCAATTTCAGGATAAAGTGTCTTATGCAAATGCCAAATTAAAGCACGTAAGGCACACAAATCAATCATACCACGCATAACGGAAATTGCGGGAATTAAAGAGCATGTAGAATAAATAAATTCATGAAATGCGAATATTTAAATTTACCCGACCGAGTGAAATTCGGTACTTTAATAATTAAGTGGGACTTATGGGTGCCCAATGTATGTTTCCATACCTTTATCAACAATCTTCTGAAACTCTACTGGAAACGGCAACACAACACGAACAATGTCCTATCGGCCGCTAGAGTCGGGTTCGGGTTCACCAACGAGGCGAAAGAACCTATTTAATTATACGATCCAATTAGTCGAAAAGACTTAGAAAATATAAAAATTGTCTAGGATAATTAATAAATTAAAGGGGTTAAAGGAATAAATTCTTAAGTCCTATGCATCAAGCCCAAATGACAAAGCCCAATTAAAATTCCAATACTTAGAATTTTAATTAAATCCAAGCCCAATCGGCCCAATTCAATCGGCACACTTCATTAATTTCCTTTCCTTAATTCAAGTCCATTACCAAGTCTTGCAAGTCTAATAAATTCAATCCAAGCCCAAGGCCCATGAAGGAAGAAGTCTTGCATTAGTGGATTCTTAGTCATCCTCCACTAACTATTTTAAAATTCAAGAAATCCATTGGTCGTGTCACATCAATTCCCACCATCCAATTTAAAATTGATTTTCAGATTTTTGGGTGGAGAATCTCATCATTACCAACAACTCTTCCACTTCCATACTCCATCTTTTTGGATCAAACAACCCCTTGGCGAGAACACTTTGAAGATCATCTTGAAGATTGGATGAACATCAAGAACACATGAAGAACGTTATGAACACTTAGACATTTAAGTCCATAAAATCCACAATAAAATCCGTCCACTACCCACTGTTTATGTCGGCTGTCCATAGTTCCAATTTCACAAATTCATTCAATAATCCAACAAGACCTACGGCTGTTCATAATCGGCCATAACCCATTTAAATTCTAAAATTTCCAGAATTTTAGTTTAAGGGTTGTTTCATACATGCAACCAGTCCATTGGATTTCTAACATCAATTGGAGCATTTTCCCAATGCATTGCACAAATTCCATTCATTATCCACGGCAACAGTGGCTGCTTCAGATTTGGGGACCAAAAATCCGAAATTAATGCATGTAGAATCTGAACCAATAAATCGACTCACCCTTGAGAGGAGATTCAGATTCTGTAACTGTGCTCCAAATTTGACCACGAACAAGTGTGAAATCGGGCAGGTTTTAATTTGGCAGTGAGGGTTTAGTTTTCCAGAGAGAATGAGCTTGAGGATGAAGATGAAGATGAAGTGAACAAAATGTTTCTAAGTCCTCCTATTTATAGAGGGAAAATGTCCCACTAAGGATGACATTTCAATTCCACAACTTTAGGCCATTAAATGGAATGACATTTAAAATGTTGCCAATCCCGTGCCATAATGATTCTGCCAACCTTAAATGTTCAATTTCTGGTCATTTCCACGACTTTATGAACCATGCAGGAAGTTGTCAAAAGCTATGCAAGAGTTGCCAGAATTTCACTACAAATTGCCTTAAGTCCGCAACTTTTGCCCGAATTCCGCAACTTCAAGGTTGCGGAAATTTCATAGTTGCGGAAATTGCCCTGCATGTTCAATTTTACCAATCCTATTAATTCTGTCAACTTTCCGATTTTCGCGACATCCTTCCATTTCCGCAACTTTCAAAGTTGCGGAATTTCTCCGAGTTGTGAAAAAACACCAAGGTTGCGGAATTCTGCTGAATTTGCCTAAGTCTGATTCTGATTTCTGTCTTGGTCGATTTCTGATCAATTTCTGAATATCTCATGAAGAGTCTGAACGTCTGCATGTGTAATCCATGTGTCCCCATGCAATTCTTTAACTGTCGCCCTTTGGGAATATTTATTTCATCGAGTATAAATATTCCAAGTTCTTATTGGGCATCCGGATAATTAATTGGGCCGGTTGGCTATCTTGGGCCCAATCATTTATCCAAGTCAAAATGTCTTAACAGGTTTCTACTGATCCAATCGTCCTTAATTAAATTTTCTGCATCTTAAAAATTAATTATTTCCTATAATTAACTTCGCAAA
>MAYD01360448.1:0-12214 GCA_001909325.1 Ruellia speciosa
GTGCATTGGCTTTGAGAAAAGGTGTAATAATTATGCTGGAAGTGCATTTAATGTGGGGAAATGGAGAGAGAAAATGCAAAATAAGCCACTTAAGCTAAGTCGAAGGCTGAGTCGAAGGCCTGGAGGCTAAGTCGAACGTTTAAGCCTTATTTGAAGGCTAAGTCGAACGTTTTGGTGCCTAAGTCGAACGTTTGAGGCTTAAGTCGAACGTTTGATGAAGAATCAACCTTTTTGGGGGGCTGTATTCAGTATAGTCGAAGGCTTGGAGGCTGGAGTCGAACGTTTTAAGGCTTGGACCAAAATTCTTAAATTTCAAGGTCTGAAGGCTGTATTTAGCAATTTTGCTGGAACTACTTATATTTAATAGGCATTGTTGGGTTTTATTTCTTATATTACCCAAGCCTCCCAAAAAAAATATTAAGTGTTCCTCAATTACTCCCAAACCGTATACTATCCTTCTACACATCTGTTGGAAATTGTTGGAGGATTTGAGATTCGATCACATATTACTACTCCATTCAACAAGGTGAGTTTGGATTACCAAATTATTTCCATATACCACCAAGTATGAAAAATCACAAAAAATGTTAAAATGGGCAGCTGCTACCTACAGCCCATGAGATATGTGATTTTAAACTTCATTTATGGATGAACTTGATGATGGAGTATAAAGATTATAAATGTTGGAATTTCCCCGGTCATTATGGTCTTCAAAGAATATTGGGACTTAAGGAATTTTGATGATGTTCATAAGATCTTCAAGATGTTCTTGACAATAAAGGTGTTTGATCCAAAAAGGAATGTATGCAAGAGTTGTTGGTGGGAAATAAGAATTTTCCCACTAACACATGATATGGAATAAAATATTGCATATGAAGGCATACCTTGTGAACTTGCAAGAATAAAATGGTTATGGGCCTTTATGATGAGAAATAAATTAATTCAATGGACTTGAATTAATTAATTTGTGGGCTTGGACATTAAGATTCTTTTAAACCCAATTAAGTTAATTAATTATCCTAAACAATATTAATTATTGTCTAAGTCTTATAGACTAATTCGACCGGATAATTAATATTATTTCGCCTCGTAGGTGAACCCGACTCTAGCTGTTTAGATCGTGTTCGTGATTTCCAGTGAAGTCTTAGAAGATTGTTGATTAAGGTATGGAAACATACATCGGGCTACCATAAGTCCCATTAAATTCCTAAAGTACCGATTATTATTCGGTCGGGTAAATTTAAATTAAAGCGCATGTCATGATTTATTTTACGTGCCTTTAATTATTTATGCAATCTCATTTATGTATGTTATGATGATTTCCCCTTATGTGGTTATGTGCCTTGCTTGTCATATTGTATAATTAATCATATTATGAAATTGGTATCGCATGCAATTAAATAAGCCTGCCTTATGGCTATAGCCACATACAAGTGATAACCCAATGATGATTAATTACGTACTATTGCGTCCCTAAAAGATGTAAAAACGTAAACTGAAAGATTGAGTAGACTAAGCTTTCGGGTTGATCGCCTTAAGCTTTGGGCAATTTTGTAAGTCCCTTATGATGTTCTGTTCTACTCATCGGGGGTAGCTCCCCTTACATGAGGTTTGCCGGTGATTTAAGAACAGCGTGAGAATGTGAACTCATGAACTAAGTTCCTTCTCACTCCTGTTGATGCTACTGCAGTCCGGACATTAAGATTGGGCGATTCCGTCTATCCCGAACTGTCGTATGCAAATGCATGATTTTCCCACTCATGACACATTTGATATTCCCGCATTGGTAGAGCACGCTATGTGGGGGCTGTCCGCATTGTACACGTTGATGGTGTCCTGAGCTGTGCCACAGGTGGTTCGTGTGGAGGCAAATGTTAAACTATACGTATAAATTGGCTAGCAGTTCCAACCATAAATATGTATAGCGCCCAGATCTTCGCCATGTTTAGGAGACTCGGTGTTGATTGTTGCATAATTTCAGAACGATGAATTTAAGCTGCTCATCGCTTACTCGTTTTGAAGCTATGCATTGCACCACATGATTTATGAACTTATGCTTGTTGCATAATTTTAAATTGACACGTGGCTAATATTTATGGATATATTGCCCACGATGTCTCATGATTGTATGGATTGCTTACTTGCAATGTATGACTTTCCATACTTAATCTCGCGACTAATGATGCTACATGATGCATCTCTGGTCAATGTGATGGTCGTGAGGACGCACCTCCGACACAGTGATGATAGGGGATCAGGTTACTACCTGATGGTTTTGTGAGGATGAGTGAACCCTTTTGTTATGCCTCGTCCTAACCTTTTTGGTTGCAGGGGTTGACGAACACGAAGACCTTTATTATGTTTTTGAACTAATGTAAATATTCATCAGCTTGTATTAAATAACTGAGTCTCGGTGTGGGACAAATACTTCAATACTTCCGCCTGTAATAACTTTATTTTATGATTATTGTATTATGTGTTTCCAGTTTTATTCAAGCATGAGCTGCAATCGTACGGGATCATGTTTCCGAAAAGTCCAGTATTAATTTATAGGATGAGATCATGATAGCCTTTAACCGAGCTTATTATGGAGTTAGGGTTAGATTCCATGATAAGTTAGGTGTGGCGGTGACGTGTCCAATTTATGGAAATTGGGGCGTTACATTAATTGACTCACCTGTCCCATACCAGAAGCTCCATTAACAATTAGTAATGTAATGTCCGTGATGCATGAGACTAGCATACACCTCTCTATTCTAAATACAACACATAATATGTCTAGTGCGTATCCTGTCGAGCAATAGTAAGGTCAAATCCAGGAAACACCCCAGGCATCCCACGTAGGCGACTACCCGACTTCCCTGGACGATAGTAAGGCCAACTCTAGTAAAATGCCCCAGGCATCTCAACTCAGGGGAAACACCTGGCTTTCAGGCCAATCATGCCAAACATAACCAATGTCATACCAATCATAATCAAATCACAATCCTCGCACGAGCTACTGTCTCACCGAGTTAAATTTTGCCAAAATGTTAATACACATGCACAACCCAACAGGACCAAATCATCAACACACCCCTCGGGTTTCCAAAATCTGGATCACTACAACGATCAATAGGGCCAACTTACGACTTCAACACAACATGTGGCCAATCGGGCCCAAAATCCCAATATCAATTTGTACTAGCAACGGGCCAAATCACAATCCAAACAACGTGGCTACACGACCAATCAAGATATCAATATCACATCATGGAGGCAAAATGGGCCAAATGTCATTTCATAACTCGACACGGCCAATCAGGCCAAATATTGTAACACACGCTGTGGCAAAAAATGGCCAAATAGTTCTTATCAATCAGTCAACCATTTAAACGCTCGTTCTTTCAAAATCCACATACTCAAAATATATTAACCCACACAATGTATCGATTAAAGCTCGTAAAGTAGCAATAATATCATAATTCAATGCCAACGTCAGATGATATCAATCTATCACTGTCTAAGTTATAAATTGGGCGTGCGAATACAGAAAGAGGCTAAGTCAGAAACAATCATATGTCACACTAAAATCTTTTGCCATAACCGCGGTATAGGCCATGGAGGCACCCACCATGGTCCAAAACTGCGGACAGACTCAAACCAGACACAACACAGTTTCCCGCGGTATATAGCCGCAGTATTCAATACCGCAGTGCCAACACAGAGTCCAAATTCAACGAAACTTTTTGAATTTAAACAATATTCAAAAAGCTTCTCGGAAACATAAAAACCACCCATTGTTTGTTTCTATAGCCTTGTTGAATTCGTACACCAAGTTGTTGAAAACCTCAGTTCTCCAAGAGAAACCAAAAGAACTTCTAGAAACCTCATATCACAAAGAACAACTTACCAAAAGACACCAACTCCAAATTCTCAATGCATTCTATCGAAAACAAGCCCAAAAAATGAGTACCTGAATCTGTTACAAAGTTCTTAGAATTCTTAGCCAACTTTCAACTCGATTTTTACCATCAAGAAAGCTTCAAACACCAAATCCAAACCGTGCATATTGAAGTATCAAACATGGGCTACAAATTACCTGAAGACACCTTATACAAAATGTTCCTCCTTTTAGTAGAAAAATCCAATCAAAGTTACCTCCTTAAATGTTCAAAAACACCTCCTAGCTTCTCCCTCACCTCTCCAGACTCTTTTTGCTAGATGAAGCATAAAAAAGGATCCAACAAGTCTGAGATGTCTAAACAATAGCTTGAATTCACCGCCTTGGCCATCTGTGGTATTCACCACGGAATCCACGATCGCAGACCCAAAACCGCGGTCCCTGTTTAGGTGGGGTCCAAATAAAGCTTGTCAGTTTAGGAGAAAAATGGTGTAGAAATTATCTCCAAATTTCAATCCAATTTAAGTTGGCATGCCATCTCTCAATCCTCTGTACATTTCTTGGCCTCGCGGCAAGGGACCTGAATCATAGAACGACTGAATAAGGGTCAAGGTTCCAAATTTCTCGGGTTATTACACCTATATTATTAAATACATATATAAAAAAATTTATTTATTGACATGAAATTTGAGCCCATTACCTTTAACTTTTTAGCTACACCCTTTAACCACTAAGCTATCAAGTCATTTATAATTTGAAGATTAGTTTAATAATTAATATAAACCTCTATAGTTTATAATTTAGCACGCACATAGAGTGTGCTTCGTTTACTAATTTTAATTAATTGTGTTTGCATTTCCATTGTTTCAGGGCAATACCATTTCCTTTCAATCTGAGTCGAACCTTTAATTAATTCGACTCCCTACCCATCTCTAATTGGAGGATGGCATATGTTTCATTTTAGCCGATGCGACGTTTTCCTATCGTCTTACCTGGTCCCTTTGTCCCAAGCCTTTTTGAACATAAGTTGAAGTGGCTTGTGTCGAGCCCTTTAATTAATTTTGACACCCTAACCATCTTTGATCAATGGATGACCTAGGTTTTTTATAGTCGATGTGATGTGTATCTTGTCACCTTACCGAGACCCCACTTCTCGAATCCTATGGGGGTAAAAGTGAGTATCTTTGTTGGCAGCTTCGTTGCTGTAGTGACTGACATTTTCTTTTGTGCTTCATGCGTTCACACATTTCTTAGCAAATTCACTTTAAAGTTTGGGATTATTGTTGTCTGATGATCTTTGACAAATCACTCTTTTATCCGTGCCGTGGAGGAGATGGCCTTGTTTTGTGCAAGCATGTCAGTTGCATTTGATGTGGGTCGATACTGGAGAAATAGTTTGTGACACACGCTTTATGTTGGATCCTGTTCTACTTGACTTTACATTGGTCTTGGGTGGTTGATGGGAAGTGTTTTTTTCACTGACGTTTGCTTTTGGTTTGGTTTTGATTTTTGGGTTTTTATTTCTTTTCCTTATGTTTGAATTGAACCGTGATGAGTTTGATGTAACTGCCCTATAGGTTTCTTATCAAGAGAAATGACCTTTTAATAAAAAACAACTTCATGCTTTTATTGTCAGATTATTTGATAAAGCAAAAATTGTTATTTTCTATATATCTCCATGTATTTTACGATAAAAATAGTGACGTGTTATTTTTTGTTTTGCGAAAAAGATAAGGTAACGATAGTACTACGTCTATCTAAAACAACTGCGACATAGAGGTTAAGCATTTAAAGAAAACAGTGAAAAGGAGAGAGAGGAGTAGTTTATAAAGAAAAAAATGGAGAATTTATTATTAGAGTAGAGAGAAATGAATTTTTTTATTAGTGGGTGAAAGAAAATAAAATATCTTTTTAATGATGAATTTGGAAGGAGAGATACCAATAAATCTTTCAGATGATGAGATTCCTCCATCTAAGAGGGACAGAGGGGTATGTGAGCGTGCACACAAAATGCCTTTGGGGGCACAGGAGGCGATGGATCCTCCCCTTCTCACGGATGTGAATCCATGGGTAATAGTCCAGGAACTGTTGACCCTACGATGACACGCAACCCCAGATGTAGCTCAAGTTTTAGTTCCTGCCACCTAGGTGGATTATGTTGATTGATCAGCTTGGCACCAACCTTTAACTTATGCTGGATAGACTAACCCTAATAGTATTGAATGAATGGGTATACCGTAAAGGAAGGGTATTTGCAGCAATAGGGTGTCCGTATGACTAGAGAGTTTATGTTGGTACACACTATTTGACAAGATGTGCATTGCAATGGTGGAGGACTTGGGAGGCCGATCTGACCTACAACAGGAGCGAGATTGGGATGAGTTTGTGAGAGCTATTGAAGATTATTTTTTATCCAGCTCGACTTCACATTGTGAAGCCCAAAGAGTTCAGGGCATTGGTGTTGGCTAATGAGGTGAATGTTACGACTTATTGTCACTAGTTCACGGAATTGATGAGGCATGGTATGGATTTGATACCCAATGATGTGGATAAAGTGAGAAAGTTTATTGATGAGCAACATGCTATTGTGAGAGTAGATTATGGGTACAAAGGATATACCACCCTAAAGGTAGTGTACGAGCATCGACTACTCATTAAGTAGGCTAATATTAATATACAATAGTTGTAGGATACTAGGAGGAGAGCTCTGAGAGAGAGAGAGAGAGAGAGAGAGAGAGAGAGAGAGAGAGAGAGAGAGAGAGAGAGAGAGCTATACGAGGGGAGGATAGGTAGGTTCACGCCAAGGGCTAGGGACTGGGACAAGGAGATGTGGGTAGAGGATAAAGTAGGGCAAGTGGATTCCTTGTACAGAACAAGGGACATGAAGAGAGAGAGAGAGAGAGAGAGAGAGAGAGAGAGAGAGAGAGAGAGAGAGAGAGAGGTCAGGCATTCATTACTATCACTATCATAGTTGGGGACATGAGAAGTCTAAATTTCAGCGATTACTTGCTAAGATAGTCTGCCCTTTATCTGAGCTTACATGCAAAGACATTCCATTCCACTTTGATGACAAGTGTTTGCATGCCTTCACACAATTGAAAGAGCATTTGACATCGACACCGATTATCTAGCCGCCTGGTTGGATTGTGCTCTTTAAATTGATGTGCGACGCTAGTGATTATGCAATTTGGGTGGTCTTGGGGGAGAAGAAGGATAAGATGTATGTGATCTACTATGCGTCAAAGACAATTAATGGGGTCAACGAAATTACATGACCATTGAGAAGGAATTCTTTGCCATTGTGTTGCATTTGAGAAGTTTGGGCCTTACTTAGTTGGATCAAAGGCATTTTTCCACACGAACCACTTAGCAATTAAGTGCCTCCTTGCAAAAGAGTTTGATTACTTAGTTGGATCAAAGACATTTGTCGTTGGACTTGTCTCCTACAAGAGTTTGATTACAAGATCATCGATAGAAAGGGGATGGAGAACCTAGTAGTGGATTATTTATCACAATTGAAGCCCTCCATAGAGGAGTTTGATGTGAAGATTTCAAACTCATTCCTTGACGAACAACTATGGGAATGGGAGATCTATGGTATGCCGACATTGTCTATTACTTAGTCTCCAAGTTCGTGCCATCGCACCTCCCTCCATATCAATTGAAGAAATTTCTTCATGACATCCACTATTATCACTATGACGATGGAAAATTATTGAGATTATGCGCCAATCATGTGGTGCGTACGTGCATTCGAAATGAGCACATACAGTACGTTCTTGAGCAGTGTCATGCTTCACTACTTGGGGGCCACTTCGAATCGAATCGAACAACATTTAAGGTCCTCAAATTCGGATTTTATTGGCTGATGATTTATTAAGACGCCATAAATTTATCAAGTGTTGTAATTGTTGCCAGCTCTGGGGAGGAATAGCGTGGAGAGATGAGGTGCCCCAGTAAGGGATTCCTGAGGTGGAACTTTTTGATGTATGGGGGATTAACTTCATAGGTCCCTTCCCTTCGACAAATCATAACACTTATATACTTGTAGCGGTGGATTATGTCTCCAAGTGGGTGGAGCAGGTTGCTCTTCCCGTGAATGATTCTAAAATGGTGATCACTTTCCTCAAGAAGAATATCTTCACGCGCTTTAAGGTTCCTCGCACTCTTATTAGTGATGGTGGCACACATTTTCGAAACTGTTGGCTTGAAGTTATTTTGGCCAACTATGAGGTTAAACACAAGATTTCCACCATATCATCCCAAAACTTGTGGCCAAGTGGAAATTCCAATGAGCTCAAACACATTCTCGAGAGCACATTCACAAATACATACAAGGATTGGGCGAGTAAGCTAGACGATGTCCTTGGACCTATCGTACACTTACAAAACCTATGTTGCCATTTCAATAGCTTTTTGGTAAAAGTTGTTATTTACCCGTCAAGGTCGAGCACAAAGTCATTTGGGCCACTTGCCTTGTCAATTTCAATTTTGCAGCCGTGGGCGAAGTGAGGAAGATGCAAATTTTGGAGCTTGTTGAATGGCATGCCCAACCTTATGATACCACTAATAAATACAAGGGACAAACCAAGCACTTGCATGAAAAGCGAATTAGGATGAAAGAGTTTTTGTGGGGCAAAGCTGTTACTCTTTAACTCGAGAATGCGACTCTTTCCGGGTAAGCTTCATTCCAAATGGTCGAGACCTTTTACTATTTCTAATAATTTTCTTCCTGGTGCTATTGAATTGCAGGACTATGACAAAAATTTTGTGGTGAATGGACATAGGGTTAAGCTCTACGCTGAAATGGAATGGCGGTCCATTGATGCATGGATTCTCCCTGAAAAAGCAAGCAAATATTTGGTTGTTGATGTTAAGCGCTTGCGGGAGGAAACTTGATTTTATTACTTTACTTCATCTGCTCTTTTGTTTCCTTTTCGTCATTTTGATTTTTCTTGTAATTGTTGTTTGTTTTGTCCATGTCTACCCATTTTTTCAACCTTCTTTTTGTTCTAGGTTTTGAATTTGGATATAGGGGTAGTGCTGCTATCCTTGCATGGCCCACCCCAAACCACGCCCCAACTACGAAAGATGAACTTAAGGCGCTGCCCATTGTGCACAGTCACGTCGTGGTCCTTATGGAACGCGCCCCATACTGCTCCATCTTTCTACCTGAATGTTGTGGACTTTGTGCAGTCCGTGGAAACCGTGACCTGGGTCCGGCGTGACTAAACATGGAAAAGCTGCAGAAACAACAATCCCCTCCAAATATGGACTTAGGTAGACTAATCACAATCAATTAACTTGAGTTTGGATGAATTGAAGAAGGAACACTAATGAATCAAACCTAGAGATTAATTAAATCACCTTTCAAGAGATTGAGGGACAAAGATTCTGAAAAGATACTTTTAAGATTTGACTTAATTTGGGAATTGAGAAATAATTAAAAGTGATTTTGACAGACATAAGTGAATTTACAAAATGACAAGGACAATTTAGGGATCTTAGTTCTCACATTGATTGTTTTAAAAATCTTCTCTTTGTGTGTTCGTGGATACTAGTGATTAGCCTTTTTAATTTCTTTCGCAAATTAGCTCTTAGATTTAAACGAAATGTTATATGCAATTTACTTTTCATTTCACCACTTTTAATACTTAAATTTAATTTGCGAAATTTGTTCCTTCCCTGTGGATTCGACCTAGTTCTCACTAGTTTATTACTTGGACACAGTTTACTTGTGGTGTTTGTGTTGAAAATATTTCACATACTAGCAGGAAACTGGGAAGGTTGGGCCGCAGTTACCCACGGTATTGCATACCGTGGTGGGTTCCATGGGAGGCGTAGTGAGGGTCCTGTTTTGTTGAATTTTGGACCTTGCTTGCTTAATTCTTGACATGATGACTTATCTAGGATCTAGGAATATGATAGATAATTTCTGTATGTGAAATACAAACTTTGGGACTTAATAAACATGATGAATCAGTTGTTGAATCCTAGGTGGGAATTGTTGAATTTGAGATATTCACTAATTATCCAGGTAGGTGTTGTATTGATATCTTTGATCCTCTGAGATAGGCTGCGTAGGACTAGAGAGCCTACCTATATGACTATTTCATTATGGAGCTAATGTACTGAGTAGGTACTGTTGATATATTGAGCATGTGCCACTTGGAGGTTGTAGCGAGTCCTGATTATATTATTCATGTTGACCCATTGCTTGTAGCAACGAGAGGGTCATGTTCTTTTGTGATTTGACCGACCCATTACCTGTAGCAACGAGAGAGTCTCTAACTCATTACTTTCCACAATGAGAGGGTTTTGATATTCATATGCTTTGACCCGTTTCCTATAGTAACGAGAGGGTCTCAGACCCGTTACTTGTTGCAATAGGAGGGTCTATATTGATGTGATACCTGACTTAGGTAGAGCGCGCTTAGGACTGCATCTGCATCTTGGGTAGATATGTATATCTTAGGTCATGCATTACATGCATTCTTTTTGTATGATGTGGTTGAAGTACCGATATGAGACGGTGTGATATTTCCCTTACGCAGTAAATGTACTAACTTCCATTGCCTATCTTTTTATAGATCATCTTGGTGGAGCTGCAGCATAGTGGGACTGGGTTGAGAGATCACTTGCATTCACTTGTTTGTAGGATGCATTATCCGCATCATTTCGCTTACTTCCATACTTATTTCCACTTTGTGATTATTTTGCCTATGGTTTTATTGGTAATTTGGCTTCTGGCCATATTGATATTACTTGTGGTCAAGGAGACATTATTGATATGATTTATGTTACTGTCGGCCTGTGGCCATATTTGACATATATTGAATTTGGAAGCCTTGGGGCTTGAGGATAAGGCGGGAGGCCCGGGTATGTGAATGATTGGTATGCCTGGTTTAATAATTGATGTTTTAACATGACTGTTATTATGTTGAGTTTATTCTGGTTGTGTGAAGACTTTAATTAAAAGGCTATAACCCCAATGTGTTATGTATTTTAATTACTCAATTTTGTACCAGTAAGCTGGACTAACGGCCACTAGTTTTAGAGAGCTAGTACGACATTGACACTCTTAGTTGGTACACCTAGGGCCGTTACACACTTTCCCTTTTTTTTTTTCTTTTTTATATGTTTTGAAATACTTGTCTCTTTTATCTTTTTGATAATATTTTCTCTAATAATCAATTAATAAAATATATTTGTCCCATTTACATTTTTGGTAATATTTTTTCTAACCATCACTTAATAAAATAATCCATTAGCTCTCCCTATCCAATCATAAAATTCATTTATCTTTCCATCCACTAATAAATACATCATTTTTCTTTTTATCCATCAATAAAAATACTCAATTTTTGTTTCTTTTTTAATTCTCATGCCCATCTGGCCATCCATGGGGGGGAGGCGGGGCAGGGCGGGGCGGAATAAGTATTACAAAATGGATGAAATTTATATGATATAAGAAAAATGTAAGAATAATTATAAGATATACTTTATGAAATATATATCTCTTGAAATAAATTAATCAATTTAGTCAACATAGTAATTTTTTACCACCCAATTTTGAAAATACTATATGTTAGTCTCAAGAAATAATCTAAATTAATTTTAACTCCAAATTTAAAGACAATAACCTACTATAGTGAGTTTTGCAATTATAGTAGTATAATTACATCTCTCTTTTTATTCTATTTTATTTTTAAATGCAATAAGTGTATCACTATTTTTTATTTTATTTTATATTTATTTGACATAAATTTATATATATACATATACTGTGTGTATATATTTGGTGAATTTTGTGAAAATATAAATATAAATTTGATAGATTTGATGTAGATGTAAAAATGTGAATTGAATTGATTTGATGGGAAGAAGAGTGAAGAATGAAAATTTCACTACAAAAAAAGGAAAAAAAGGGTGACGGAAAAATCCGTCACCCTTTCGCGGAAATCCGTCGCCCTTTTGTAAAGGGCGACGGAAAGGGCGACTGATTCGTGTCCGTTGCCCTTTCGCCCTTTTCAGAATTCGATCGCCCTTTTTCAGAAATAGGTAAAATACTGGAGCTCGAACCCGCGCCTTCCGCCCCCCCCCCCCCTCAGAAATAGGTATAATATATATTTTTCAGAAATAGGTAAAATATATATTATATTAATTAAATTATATTAATACATATTTATTTATATTAAATTTTTATAAAATAATTATTTTAATAAATATATAATTTAATATATAAAAAAAATTGAATTTTTTTAATTTTTTTTAAATAGGGCGACGAAAAGGGCGACGAAAATTTTTTCGTCGCCCTTTTTTATTTAATTT
>MAYD01360451.1:0-10283 GCA_001909325.1 Ruellia speciosa
TTTAACTATTAATGTTGTTAATTTTCAATAGGTAAAAAATATATAAAGTTAATATTTTGAAAATACTCATTAAGACGAATCTAACAAGATCCCACATGACTATTTTTTTTTAAAGTATAAGTTACAAATGATAGTCAAACTAAAATATGTGAATAGTGTTTACTATGCAAATGTTGCGATCATTTAAAGACGGATGAAGTATATTATAACATTAACGTGTATGTAAATACATATAAATATAATTCATATTGTTAATTAATTTTTAAATATGTATTATATTTAATTATTTTTCAAAATATATATTAAATATTTAATTATATTTTAGATTATAATTAAATTTTTAAATATTTATTTAATATTTAATTAATTTAATTTAACACATTATTATTTTATTTTTATTAAAAAAATGGAGGCTACGAAATCACATTTCGTTGCCTGCTGGTTTATCTCCTCCTTTTAATTTATTTTTTAATATTTTTAAAAAAATAAGCACATTTCGTCATCTCATTCGTCGCCTTCTTTTAATTTATTTTTTAAAAAAAATTAAAAAATGAAGGCGACAAAATCACATTTCGCCATCTCCGTCGTCGCCACCAAGGCAAAGAGAATGACTTCGTCACCTCCTATCGTCGCCTCCTGCCGTAATTCTTGTAATGAATTAAAAAATATTATATTTTTTTATATCCTTCCATCAATTAAAAATTCATTTCTCTTTCTTACTAACCAAAAATTCAATTTCCTCTCTTTATTAAGAATGGTGTATTCAATTGGGATTCTATTGGATCTTTTTGGACTTTAAAAAATCTGTGGATTTAGAAAATTTATAGACTCCATGCAGAGTTTGGCTGATTTTAAAAAGCCTGTGGATTTAGAAAATCCATGGACTTTTTTTCAATCCATAGAAAATCCATAGGAATCTCTAGTTGTTAGAAGAGATTTTGGAGAGTGAAATATATTTATATTTTTGGAAGAGAATCAAAGAAAATTCATAGAGTATTAAAATCCACAAACTGTTGAATACCTAATGATTTTTTAAGACTTTTTAAAATCCGTATTGAATACCTCAAGATTTTTAAAGACTTTTGAAAATCCGGATTGAATACCTCAAGATTTTTAAAAACTTTTGAAAATCCGAATTGAATACCCCATACTTTGAAAGTCTAAAGAAATTCTACTGACTCCACAACCAATACACCCTCCTAAAAATCACACGAAATTGAATGGTATTATATTTTTGAAATAGTGGAGTAATAAGACTTAAGAAGACAAAAGTATATATATGTGTGTAACACGTCATTATACACTTATTTGTACAAAATCACATAATTAATAAGACAACTATTTTGCAACCTTGCCCTTATTAAATGGCTAAGGATCCGCTACTATATATACAAAAAAATCTAGCACGGTGTAAGACTCAATTTTAGTCGTGGAATCAAAAGCTTAGTATTTATATAAAAAATGTTAAAGTTTTTGTTATCGTTGTCTAAACAACAAACATTGTTTTCGTTGCTTTAGTATTGTGTAACAACAACGTATTTTGTTATCATTGTATAAACAATAAAAATATTTGCTGCACTAGTATTGTGCAATAGCAACGTTTGTTATTTACTCAAGGAATTTTTGTTGTTGACATAAAGGTAGATATCATTATTGCAACAACAACAATACTTTGTTTGTAAATAATTAAGAATCTTTGTTGTACTGGTGTTGTACTGACATACCAACAATGACAACATTTATTATTATTTACATAAATGGTCTTTATTGTTTATATAGAAATGTCGTTTTTATAATAATATAAGTACAACAAAAGTTATTTCATTACACCAAATGTTGCATAAAGGTCTTCTAACTTCATTAATTTATATTAGTTGTTAGATTAACACTCAAATCCAACGTTGTGTAATTGTACGTCTAACACCATGCTAGAAAATAATAGTAAGGAATCTCTGTCACTATTAAATGATATCACTATTAAATGATATTATATTTTTCTTATTTATTACACCCTCTGTACCATATAATTATATTTTTAAACATTTGCATATGTTTTAAGGAAAGTCTGCAAAGTACAAATATACCCTCAAAATTAATTAATAATTACAATAAATATTTATGAATAAGAAATAAGATGTGAGGGATATATATATTGAGATGTAAAAAAAACAAATAATGTGGAATAAAAAAGAAAGTCTTCTAACAAGACAAATAAGTGGGACAAGAGAGTAGTAATTTGTATCTATATTAAATAGGGATATTTTAGTAATTATCTAAACCTTTTTTTTTTAGATTAACTATCTAAACTTTCTTAGTATATGAAAACTCTAAAAGGATATTTATTTTGGTCCGCAAAAAATAGTTGTGATAATGTTTGTTTCCATTTTTTGAGTGTTTTTTAGTAGTGTCTGAATTTTTTTGAGTTTGTGTAACAAATGCATGTAATATGTTAATGGCATTTGGACGGCGCGCCTAGTTAGAAATGGTAAAAACAAGAGGGGTTAATAGTACAACCAAACATGCCCAGTATTTTTTATATTAAATAAAAATGTTTTTTTGGCTTAATAAAATTTATCAATGAATATTAAAATATTTAAAAAATATTATATATGCGTGTGTGTAAGAGTGTGCATTTATCTACATAATAAGTATATCATCATACTCTTGAATTTTTACGCAGTCGTACTGTCACTCGACTGGCCACTTGCATGGGGTCGGATTGACTTTGACAAATATCCATAGTTGACTAACATAGGATAGATGTAATATTTACGGTAGGGCACGCCATGCGCGCACGATCAATACGTTTATTAAACAACTCTAATTAATTAATTATTATAGTCGCAAAGTGTAATTATATAGTGTAGGCCTGCGATCTTCTTCGATGATTCTGCGCAATTACGTAGTAATATTTTTATTATTATATCCAAGCATATAGTGAGGTCAATGAGTAATTCCACTAAAATTATTACTAATAATGTCCATGGGTAGAGTTTTGTAATTGGAATGTTAGCACTCCTATATATTATCAATGAGTAATTCCACTAAAATTTCCAATGAGGGTTAAATTCCAATCAACTCCCCCATTTTAATTTTTTACCAATTCAGTCCGTTCGGATCCTGTGTTAAATGTTATAAATTCAGGAATATTGAGATGATTATTTATAAGAATTTTGTGATTATTTTCAGGGATTTTGTGATCATTTTTAAAATTTGTGAACATTTCAAGACATCATATGATCACATTATCGGTCAAAATGAAATATTCAACAATGTTAAATTCAACACTTAATTCACTCCCCAATTAAGTCACTAATAGCAAAAAGTTATTCCAGGATCACTTATTAAAATATCATTTTAATACTCACTATCAGCAAAAAATGCTCCAGTGATGTAGGAGAAAGCCCATTTGAGACTTATTTCCACATTTTGTTAATTTTCTATTTTAGCAATTGTCGTTTTTGCTATTTTTGGTTGTTGGTAGCCCAAGACACCTGGCAAGGAATGTGTCAGAGTTTGTTAAAAAGGGGAGGGGGATTGTATTGGATATTCATTCAGCTAAGTAATACAATTCGCCAACGTCATTTCCCCTATCCTCACTCTAATCTATATTCTGTATTGTTCCATTATAGGCAAGAAATATCGAGGGTCTTCTCCGTTATCTACCCCTCATGGTTGTATGTATAATTGGTATCAGAGCTTCCTAACTTGGGATAGCACTGGCACCACAAACCCGCAGAATGACATCCATTAATCAATTGAATGCGACTGTTGAATGAATGTTTCAGAGCTTGCTTGAGCAACAATCCAACATGACCAAACAATTATCAGACCAGCAAACCATGGTGAATCAACAGCTACAAGCCCATAATGTGCACATTGAACAGCAGCAAGAAAAATTTGATTGGCTGATGGCCAGTGTCAAGGAGCTGAGCATATCGATGGGGAAGATGAAATCGGGCAGTAATGGAGCATATCAGGATGGAAGTTCTTTGGAGCATCCAAATTTCGTGATGGTGGGAGAGTCTGGAGGTCCGAGAAGTTGTGACTTTAAGGTAAATTCAAGGCTCTTTACTCATTTCAATCCTAAGATAGAATTCCCTTCATTGGGTTAAAAAGTGTTCCAAATATTTCAATCTGTGTAGGACCCCTAATGATCAAAAGGTTGAACTCGCCCCCTTGCATCTTCAAGGCAGGGCTGAGACCTGGTTTAACAACTATATTTTGGGTAGGCCGAATGTGTTGTGGAAAGATTTTATTCTGGATATCTATGCTCGGTTTAGGGATGAGTTGGGAGGTCAAGTGGTAGAACAGTTTAACAAATTGCAGCAGACATGAGGCATTGATGAATACTTGAAGGACTTTGAGGAGCTTAAGGCCTTGATGCTCTTAAAGAACCCCAACCTCACCGATGGTTATTTCGTTGATAGCTTTGTGGGAGGATTAGCCCCTCAGATTAAATCCTTTACCCTAGCTTTCAAACCCTCATCTCTAGCGGATACCGTTGAGTATGCTAGGCTGCAGAAAGCTACTCTGGCATCTCTCAAACCCACAGAAAAATCCAGCTCCACAAAATTTCAACCAAACTCCAAGTTCAATCCTAACCCTCAACCCAGAAGGTTCAATACCCCTTCCAAATTTCAACAACAAAAAGTCATCTTACCCACACCCACCACCCAAGCACCCAAACCCATCTCTACTTACCAACCATACCCTAACCAGGCTAAACCAAAAACCCTTACACCAGCAGAACGGGCGGATAAGTGGGCCAAGGGGCTCTGTTTCTTTTGTGATGCCCTTTATGAGAAAGGACATAAGTGCAATATTAAGAAAACACAATTGTTCCTAATTGAAATTCCGGGTACTGAAGGAGAGGGCGACCAAGGGAATGAAGAGGATGAGGATCTGGAGTATCAAATGGAGGACGATGAGCCACAATTTTCTGTACATGCATTAAGTGGAAGCCATACTTATCGTACCATGAGGGTGACTAGTATGAGTGGCAAGTTCCCTTTGCAAATTCTTATTGATTCCGATAGTACCCATAATTTCCTTAAACATATCAATTGTTAGACAGATGGGGTGCAATCTAGAAGATATTCCATCTCAAGTTATTACTGTGGCTAATAGTAATCAATTGCAATGTATGCATACCCGTAAGGGCTTTAAGTGGAGACTGCACAATGCAACTTTTGAGGCTGATGTGTTTATCATCCCGTTGGGAATCTATGACATGGTCCTAGGTATACAATGGCTTAGCCAATTGGGCACAATCAAGTGGAATTTCAAAAAACTACAGATTAAGTATTCCTACCAGGAAAGGATCATGTGCTTAGGGGGTTAAGGGGGAAGAAGGTACAGATGCTAAAACAAAATCAATTCCAACAGATACTGAAGCACACCCCTCAATTGTGTATGATGTAGTTAATGGAGGTTAGTGCTGAGTAGCAATCCTCTCTGACTTTACACCCAGCAGATAACTCTCAACACTCTGATCAGAAGTTGGAGCAGCTGCTTCACCAATTTGAGGATGTATTTAAGGAGCTAGATCAACTACCCCCTAGCAGGGGGCCCTTCGATCATAAGATTCCCCTCAAGGAAGGGAGCACTCCCTTCAACATTCGCCCTTACAGATCCCCTTTGAAACAAAAAGATGTAATAGAATCTATTGTGCAAGAGATGCTTGATAAGGGCATCGTCCAACACAGCTCCAGCCCTTTCGCCAGCCCGGTATTGCTAGTTAAGAAGAAAGATAGGTCTTGGAGACTCTGTGTCGATTACAATGACCTTAATAAGCACACTATCAAAGATAAGTTTCCGATACTACTGGTGGAAGAACTCATCGATGAGCTGACAAGGGCCACAGTGTTCTTCAAAATTGACTTAAGGTCAGGATACAATCAAATCAGAATGAGTGAAGATGACATAATGAAGACAGCTTTCAAGAATCATCACGGCCATTTTGAATACTTGGTCATGCCTTTTGGGTTATCCAATGCACCCGCCACATTTCAGGGGTTGATGAACTATACCTTTAGGCCCTTTTTGAGGAAGTTTGTGCTCGTTTTCTTCGATAATATCCTGATTTACAGCAGAACTTTTGAGGAGCATTTATAACATCTGGCCACTGTGCTTACCGTGTTGAGAAGTAAGCAATTGTATGCTAAAAAGAGCAAGTGTTCATTTGGTAGTGGGAGAGTGGAGTATCTTGGTCACTTCATATCTGAGAAGGGGGTTGAGACAGATCCTGCTAAATTGAGAGCCATTAGAGAATGGCCCACGCCAACCAATGTGAAATAGTTGAGGAGCTTTTTAGGGCTCGCAGGGTACTACAGACGATTTATTAAGAACTATGCTTCTATTAGT
Organism: Ruellia speciosa; assembly: GCA_001909325.1. NCBI lineage: Eukaryota > Viridiplantae > Streptophyta > Magnoliopsida > Lamiales > Acanthaceae > Ruellia > Ruellia speciosa. The sequence continues at coordinate 6,367 of MAYD01360451.1, forward strand.
AAAACTCTCACCAATCTGCTAAGGAATGGGGCCTTCAAGTGGAATGGAGATAGTGACCAAGCTTTTCAGGCTCTCAAAGATGCGCTGACTTCCGCACCTATATTTGGAGTGCCAGATTTCAATAAGGTCTTTGTGGTGGAAACGGATGCTTCCTCATGCAAGATAAGCATCATTTAGCTTATATCAGCAGGTCTTTAGGTCTCAGATGGCAACACCTATCGGTTTACGAAAATGAGCTTCTAGCCTTAGTCTTTGCGGTTCAAAAATGGCAACAGTGCCTCACTGGTAATAAGTTCATTGTGAGAACCAATTAAAAAAGCCTCAAGTGGATGTTGAAGCAAAAGGTAACTACTCCTTTCCAGCAACTATGGTTATCTAAATTACTTGGATATGAGTATGAAATTGAGTACAAGAAGGGGAATGAGAATGTAGCTGCAGATGCCCTGTCTAGAATTCCCAGTTCTGAGGTATTGTGCCTTGCCCTGCCAGTAGTACAGTCTGATATCTTGACTCTTGCCAAGCGTAGCTACTCGCTGGATCCTTCGTTGCAGGTTTATGTTGATAAACCATCTGAGGTGCCTTCTACGGTGAGGGTGGTGGATGGATTCATTAGAAGGAAGAGGAAATTGGTTATAAGGCCGGATGACGAACTCAAGAAGATTATTTTGCGGTGAGTGCATGATTCGCCTACTGGAGGGCATTCGGGTCGGGATGCCACACTCAAAAAGCTCAAGCAATTGTTTTATTGGAAAGGCATGACCACTGACGTACAGTAATATATTCGGAATTGTTTGATGTGTCAGACTTGCAAATATGATTACACGGCTTCCCCGGGTCTACTTCAGCCCCTTCTCATCCCTAATGCAGTTTAGCAATATGATTAGAAGGTCAGACTTGCAAATATGATTACACGGCTTCCCCGGGTCTACTTCAGCCCCTTCCCATCCCTAATGCAGTTTGGCAAGATGTATCCATGGACTTCATTGAAGGTCTACCGAAATCCTTCAGATACCAGGTGATTTTTGTAGTGGTTGATCGCCTCAGCAAATTTGCCTATTTTATTCCTCTAAAGCATCCTTATACGGCTGTGGATGTGGCTCAAGCGTACTTGGATGATGTGTTTAAGATCCATGGATGGCCTAAGAGTATTGTCAGTGATAGGGACACAGTATTCCTCAGCCATTTTTGGCAAGCATTGTTCACCATTTAGGGTACTGATCTACTCTTGTCATCCGCTTACCACCCACAATTGGATGGTCAAACGGAGGTGGTTAATAAAACTCTTGAGACTTACTTAAGGTGTATGTCATCGGAGCACCCAAAGGAATGGAGCAACTGGCTACCCGTAGCTCAATGGTGGTATAATACCACTTTTCACACAGCTGCTCAAATCACACCATATGAGGTTTTGTTCAACCAGCCTCTTCCACTCTAACTGCCTTATTTGCCCGGCGAGTCTACTAATGCCTTAGTGGACAGAACCTTGCAAAGACGGAATTCCATGTAATACCCCGACATTTTAGAGACGTTTTTAGAATCCATGAAGCCTAGCCTTTACGGTTCGTAGCTCAGGAATCCGTCACGACGTCGTTTTCGGTCTCGTAGAGGTAGAAATCAGCATGTATCTCCTTAACCACGTAGCATCATAGAATAATTCTTGCACCGTAGGATTCCTCGAGTCGAGACGAGCAATCGAACCTGACCTGGTTCTGGGGACCAAGCGGTCCTTGAGGACCGCTCAAAGGACTGCCTGGGTGCGGGCCCCCAGATTTCTGAGTGGGATCTGATGTGTGCGTGTGACAGCTCCTTTTTATCCCATTCCTCACTCCAGATTCCTCCATTTTTGCTTTGCACTCCATCTCTCTAAAACCCCCCAACCTCTCAAGAACATCTTGGGCATTTTTCTTGAAGATCTTTGTAGCTCTATTTTCACCCTTCAATCTTAAGAATCCGGGTAAGCCTCTTTGAGATAAAATGTTCCTCTCGACTTCCTCTACATTTTCTTCGGATTGCATGTTGGATTTGAGCCTTTAATTGTTGAGTTATGCCCCTTTTAAATTTCTTTATGCTTGCTGCCACAGATTTCCTTTTTCACTTGGTCCGATCCTGTGAGCTAGTTTTGAGCCTCTTGCAGTCAGAATCTCAGGTAAGTTTCTCTTAGCAATTGTAGGGCTTTATTTTTAGTTTCCGAAACATCTTTCGGATTGTCATTTGGTTAAGAATTGAATTCGGTAGGACCTTCCAAAGTTTACTGCAATTTTCGCATGTTTGCTGTCACAGTAGGGTTTTATGCGTCTGTCCATTTTTGTGCTCTATTTTTTACTACCTTGCGTCGGGAATTTTGAGTTGGTTCCTTCACGACTTTTGTAGGGCTTCGTCTCTAGTTTCTGGAACATGTTTTGGTTTTGTAATTGGTTGAGTATTGAGTCTTGTAGGCCCTCGGGAAGTTGACTGCATTTTCAATTTATTTGCTGTCACAGCTTGTGTTTTGTTGAGAAGCTGTTTTGTGACCCAATTTTGGGAGCTTTCCATTCGGAATCTCGCATAAGTGTCTCATAGCTTTTGTAGCCCTTGGTTTCTAGTTTCCAAATCATCTTGTAGTTTCTGAATCGGTCGAGAATCGAGCTTTATAGGATTTATCGAAGTTCGCTGCTTTTCCATTATTGCTAGAATTGTCTTCGGTGCAAGATTGTCCAATTTGTTAAGGTAAGGGATTTTTCCTTATTCTTTCTATGCTTTAGCATGTAGTAGAATCTAGAATTATGAGATTTGCATGTGTTTATGATGAGGCTAGACCTATTAGGAGCCTTAGTTCACTTCGGTTTTGTGTTGTTAAGCAAATTTAGCAACTTAGAATGGACTTGATCAATTACCTTGGCTTGGGGCACTTTAATTCTGAAACTTGGCTTTAGTATGGCATGATCAATATGTTCTAAGAGGTAGAAATCGCATAGTTGGGAAAGTAGGAAGTTCGGATTCTGACAAGTCTGTTCTGTGGCACGAGCGGTCCGCCAAGCGGTCCTTGAGGACCGCTCGGGCAGGACCGCGCGAGGCACAGTTTCAGCCGGGCAGTTTTCGTATTCTCGGTTCGTTGGTTACCTTAGTATAACTTAGTGCCTTGTTTGTTCACACTCGACAGTAGCTTTGAGTTGCTAACTTCATCCGTTGATTGTTTCAAACGTGCGTTACAACTTAGCTGCGTTAGACGGCGGTTTAAGTGAGGGTTCACCTTGAGCTTAACAATAGGATTCATGTCCTAGATGTCGTACTAACTTGGCGGACTATTGCGAGTTGTTTTGGGTAAGCCCCATTTGGGCAAATTGGTTATGCAGGTGTGGATCGCTCGACTTGGTTGGATGCATTGTTCTTGTGATTGGTGAGCTTGCATTTGGTGTTGGTGCGGATGCGATCCGGTGGGCCTTGAACAGGCCGGGTATGAGCTCTCTAGGGCTAGTCGCACGGTTAGGCATATTGTGGATCCGTGTTTTGTTGTGTGATGCCCCGGATGGGAAGAGCCCTGAGGACCGGCTAATAATGCGCTCCTCCAGGTAGTCATACGAATAGGATTGCATTTAGGTGGACGTTAGGTTTCATGCATCACGTGCATCGCATTTTCATTCCTTTACAACTGTTAACCGAACGCCTAGTATGGGCTGGGTGAGTTGGTTAACGGTGTAGCTTTCTTTACTACTTTATATATATTGTATCCTATCTTGTCACGGTGCTTTATCGTTCCGCGTAAATTGTTATTGTATACTGTTGTGGTGCTTGTTGCTGTACGCGGGGGATCTCTTTCTAAGCGGTGGCTGACCCCCGTGTGTTATCCTTTTTCAGGTGAGCTCGTTCAGCACGTTTGATCGGGGATTTGGGTTGAGAGGATCGTAGATAGTTCACTTCGGTTGTTTTGCTGTGGTGTA
>MAYD01360462.1:0-14648 GCA_001909325.1 Ruellia speciosa
TCACTAGACTCAATGAGCAGTATGAATCATTGAGGAGTCAGGTATTAATGATGGAACCTTTGCCCTTTGTTAGTAAAGTATACTTTATGATTGTGCAGGTTGAGAAGCATAAGGATATTCAACTCAACTTTTCTGACACCAACAACCACAGTGCCTCTGCTATTGATGTAAAGAAGAACATCTATGTTCCATTTGGCAATCTCAAGAAATATGTGGACAAGAGGAAAATAAATCAGGATAAAAGGAATTGGGTGTGTGAATATTGCAAACGAAAAGTTCACACCAAGGACACATGTTTCAAGCTTCACAGAATACCGGACTGGTTTAGAGAAATGCAAGAGAAGATAGGGGTATCTGTGAATGTTGTTGACACTACTACTGATTCTTCTATCAAAGAGAAAGGAAATAAGACTAGTGAGAGCTCATTGGCAGTGAATATTGAAGCATTAGTGAGGGTTGAGGTTAAGAAATTACTTGCCAAGCAGTAAGGTACCCTTGTGGAATACTGCAACTTTATCACAGAGTTCTCTGGTAATACTTCTAAGCTTTTGTTATGCTACGTTTGATAATGATTCTTGACTCATTGATAGTGGAGCATCACGCCACATATGCACTAATTCTAACCTATTTGATCATCTTGAATCTATTAACATGAAGCCTAAAATCTACCTTCATGATGGATCATTTTGTATAACACCTCGTTTTCCGCAACCGGGACTATTACCACCATACCTAACTTGCCAAAGGTTCTACACCTAACCCCCAGTAAGCTCGATACTCAGGCTCACACAATTAGCTAACAAACTTATCAGAGTACGCTAGATTTCAGGAAACTGGTCCCCTCTTATCACAGCTTACGACACACCTCAGAATAAAAGCACATACTGATACCATTCAAAATAAAATAAATATTAATTACAGGCCAGTATCTGAATATCAAATGTCTCACACCGAGACTCGGCTATTTAAATACAAGCCAAATAAATGAATTACATTAGGAAGTTGTGAGAAAAGTAAATAAACGTAATGGACACGTGCAGAGAAGTTAACCCATAAACCCCCACATGAACATTTACGTTCCCTCAACTCACAATGACCCGGAAATCCCGAATATTCCCTGCAGAGCCGGAGGTGTGTCCTCCTAGCCTTGAATGTACCAGTGATGCACAGAAGCACCATCAGTCACAAAGACTAAGTAAGAAAACAAGCACAAACAGATGGATGTACAAGTTGGCAATTCTTCAAAAATTGACCAACAGGTTTCAAATGCATCAAATGGAATAATGCAGAAATCAACATTTATTAAAATAATGCAAGGCGAGCATTAGATAAATGTTAAAATAATGTAGAAACTAGCACTAATTAAAATGCTAAAAATAAACCATGGATGTAATCACACGAATGCAAACATCGTACAACGTGTATCTTTTAAAGTATGCAATCCTTTAATCCATACATGTCAATGCATGTAGAAACCTTAGTCGAGAGTGTGCCCGACCGTACGCCAAACTCGACCAAAACCATTTCATGAAAGCAAATCTCATGCCATTCATGAAATAAATAATCCTTGAAAACCATTTAAATGAAATGGCATGCTCGTGGAAGCAAATGAGGAATCACAATTCAATCAAGTGCATCACATTGAAATATAATCATAACGAACACATTGGAACAATTACATCATCAATAAAGGTGATAATCCACACGCACTTTATTTGAATACACTGAATAATAACTATCCAGGTTTATAAGAAAAATGGGACTTATGGTTGCCCAGTGCATTGTTCCTTACCGTTATCTACAGTCTTCTGAATCTCGACTGGCCAAGGTCTACAGGTCAATCTAATCCTACGGGTCCACGTGTCCAAAACCTTCAAGTTCTCGAAATCCGCACCAGAGCACATATCCAACAATCGAAAATAGGGCTCTATTAATTATCCATTTTAATTTAATCTTTAAAAGATTATAGACAATGAATGTCTATGAATAATTAAATTAAATCTAACAATTTAAGGGCATAAATTATCGTAATTCCTTTGTGTTGAAAAAAGGGAATTCTAAGTCACGGCGTTATCAAGAATAAACCATTGTCATGTTTAATTCTTAGATCCAGTTGATTATTCCTCTAGAATAATTAATTCATTAAATTATAACCTTTAGGACTAAGGCCCTACTGTAGGTTTGGTTTATTTAATTTAATTGTTATGTCGACAATTAAATTAAATTAATAATAACCCTCAGGTTATCATTATTATTTAAGTTTTCAATTTGTTTGTCATATCAACAATTAATTTAAGTTAAATAATAACCCTTAAGTTATTATTATCAATTTAATTATTACCGCACAATTAAATTATAAATTAAATAACCTTAGATTATTATTATATTTTTATTTACTGTTCAGAGATATCAAGTGTTGTATCAAATTCCACTTGTCCATGCCCCTCATTATCGCAAGAAATAATTTAATTAATTAGTATAAACAATTAATGTGTCATAAAGTCCAAGCCCAATTAATTTAGGATTAATTAGGCCCAAGTCCAATAGAAATTCCAAGGCCATCCACACGGCCCAAGTAGTGTCAAGCCCATAACACATGCTTTAAGTTCAAGGTCACAATTAATTAATTTAATTTAAGCCCAGTCGGAACTGGCCCAGGGCTACACAAACGGCCCATACTTAATTCCAGCATACTCAAACGGCTCAAACCAACAGCCGACAGTAGGCTAATTCTGGTCTCAAAATTCATTACCAAATTCAGGTTCTTCGAAAGAAAGTTCACAGCAGCAGCAAACAATCACAAACAAGCTGTCCCTAACCAACATCACCAACACATAATACCAATCCCACCATTTAAATCATTTAGAGGCCCATGCAAATCTCCAGAATTTAGCAGCTATTTACAGGCTTTAGTAACAGCAACAACATTGTCACAATTCTCCTAGTGTCCAAATGCCCAGTTCCAAACCTCAATTTTAGACAGGAGACAAGGGCAGCAACAAGACAGATATACAGAATACATTAACAGCAGCCACAACCACCTAACCATAGTCCAATCAAAATTTTCCAAACCTTTGGGTGTCTCGGATCGGTCTCGACTCGATCTCGTCATCGGCGAACCCAATCGATTTAATTTCAAAGCTTCTATCCGGATTCAAAGCTTTGAAAAGTTTGAAAGGGAAACTTAGAAAATTAAATCTTAAGCCCACAATAATAAACCAATTTCAGACAACCAGAAACATGCATCATTTCTCATCTCAATTGCTTCCATACTTACAACAAGGTAAGGGAAACAAAGGAGAATGACATTCCAAGGCTGAAACCGACACAAGCATTCAAGCAAAATGAAGCAGGACATAGATACAGCGACAGCAGCAGCATACTGCACTAAATTTCAGAATCAGCCCACTTTCGAGATGCCATTTCTGAAACAGCAAAACACATGCCATTGTAGAAATTATTTCTTTAAACAGGCAACAGAACAACATCACTAAACAGGAACAACATCTTCACATTTCAAGTTCAGTGTATACACAGCACATATGGCAGATAACATACTGCAGTTACAGGCAACGGCAAAACACATACACTCGACCATTCCAATAAATCCAAGAATCAACCGGCAACAATTTAGGGGCCTCAAACCAATGTTGGATTTATATCATCGGTCATCTTGAGTAATTCTCAAAGTCTGCAAACCTTTTTATTTTCATTTCGAGAACAAAAAGGGGAAACTTAAAAGAATCTGTCAATTAAGCACATTAACTGGAAGTTAAACCAGAGAGCAGCACAAACCACAGCCAACAACAGGCCAGAGCAAATGGTCACAGCAAGGTAATCAACACCGAGCATACAATACATATTGCTAAAGCACAGATTAACATCAGAGGCAAGCATGCAGAAACCGAGCATGCGACAATTGCATTGCCCCCAATTGTCTCCACTCTCACTACAAGTGAGGGAAACTAAAGGGAGCAACTCACAACATCATCAAATTGAATCTGAAACAGAACACAGACATCAGCACCAGGAATCATCACACAATCTTACATGCCTCCAAATCCCCATGAAAAAGGGGAAATAAAATATGTGAAATCAACAGCCATGGCTCACAGCCCTCAAATTCATCATTGAGCATTTAATATAAACTCAAAGCCTCCAACCTTAGTTTAAAAGGGAACTTAAGGGGAAACTAAGAGAATGCACAATGCCAAACAGAAACAGCACTCACTACACATAACAGCCACTGCAATGACAAATTTTCAAGTTCCAAATTAGTTTCATGCAGCAACCAATTATGCAAGGAAACCAGGTACCAAATAGGATATGAATGCAATGCAGACAGCACATAGCACATCATATTCTTAAACTCAATGCTTGAAGCATTCAAGAATCAACCGACAGCCAACACACGGAGGCCTCAAACTGGTATCGGTTCTTATCATTGGCCTTAACCCCTCTTGAATCCTAAGTCTCCAAAACCATCATTCCAAAGAACGAGGGGAAACTGAACAGCAGCCATAGACACTGTCAAAGCTCATCTCCAACCCAAATTAATTTTTGGGGGAAACCGAGCAAAACATCGCCCTCGGAGTTCTTATACTTATCATAGGGATTTAACACTCATTCCTCAGATTGCACACAACAACCAAACGAGCACAGAGACAGTACACAGGCAACAACATTGACATTCCAACACACAATCCTCGAAGAGATTTCTCAATCCCGTCATTGGAAGCTTATAACAACCGCACATTATAAATTCCACATATTCGAAACCCCAAACAGCAAGAGCAAAAATTTAGGGCTTATAGGAATTTACCTTCAACCTCGCGATCGAAAATGTGAATGGCACAATTGGCCAAAGGAGGCGGCTTATATAGGCATAAGCCCTCCAATTCCCTTGTCGTGGTCGTGTTGCAACAGCCGGCCATCACGACAACCACGACAGTCAACGTCGTAATGTCGTAGTGTCGTGGAACGACATCCATACCAAACCCTTACAATATCACGACGGATTGGGCATGGGTTTACAAAAATCAACATGGAAAAGGTAGGGGAGGTAGTGTATTGTCGTAGTTCTTGCTCTGTCGTAGAAGAAGGGATTAACAAAAATGGATCTGCCGTCCTTAGATCCCCTTTCTCTTTGATTTTTAATTGATGTTGCCGCGACTTGTGAAATTTTTAATTTCATGGACTTCTATTAATTCCTTCTAATGGGCTTTAAGCCCATTTAACCCAATCAATTATCCAATTCAAATTTAATTTAATAAATTTTTTTTCTTGAAATAAATTAAATTAAGGTGTAGAATTAATTCAATATATTTTTAAGGACAAATTTTGGATTCCAATTCTCATGGTCAAATTTCAATCCCACAAAAATATAATTAATCCCCTAATTCATGAGATTTTCGATTCCCACAAATTTATTTGATCAAAACGATCAGTTTCAACTCTTGGCCCTTTTTATTTCATTTCCCTTGAAATAAATTGCATGGCCTCAAAGAAGTCAAACTTCATCAATATCATTCCGTTTCTATTTTTCACACTTCAAAAATTAATTTTTTTCTTATAATTAATTCGCAAAAATCTTTTACACATTTTTAGGTACTAATTATCCGATTAATCTCCCGAATTTAACTGAACAGTAACACCGGGTGTTACATTCACCTCCACTTAGATTAATTCCGTCCTCGGAATTCATCAATCTCAGGTCAAAGCCATGTCCAAGGTGCTACTCTCACTGAGCAACTAGCCTTAACGGTCTGATCTAACCTCACGGTCTACAAGCTAATCCAACAGCAAGTAAACACGCAACTATGATCCTGGTTCCATAGACATCAGAAAAATCGCATTACCCGATCTGGATTCAACACGGAATGCATAAAGCACATTACCCATAGGGTCTTTAAACATGTGGATATTCGTACCTTCCCAGGTCTTTTAAAAATTATTTGAAATCGAGGTTTCAAGATATGTCAAGCCTTTTTAAAGCTTTCTGATTTATGCAAAATGCAATGCATACGATGCAAAATGCACCTTCAAATCCTTATAGCCAATCGCAAGGCTATCTTTAAAATCAATGCATTCTTCAAACAATGCAACCTTTAAAATCCATGCACACCTTTATGCGAATCCGAAGTGCACCTTTACATGCATAAAAATTTCCTCAAACCTTAACATGTCTTTATGCAACACTGATGTATCTTTATATGCTAAAACTTTAAAATCCATGCAATTTCGAAAAATATGCATTTGTTTGTACCGCAGGTTAAAACAAGTTGTCCGGGTTCACAAACCTCATAGACAGATCCTCAGATCAAACTTTGAAATACACTCAGTCCATTGACCATTTGAGTGAACCTTCAAGTTTAGTGTTCAGGCCTGCAGACCACGTGAACTGATCCGCAGATCAAAACGTTTTAGAAATCGAATGCATACTCCTTGGAGTTTCAAAGCATTACTGAGAACGTTTTAAAATCAGTCACTGACCCCTCAAAGTCTCAAGAATTTCTTTGAAAGCATTTTCCTTAGAACAATGTTCTTCCTCTAAAAGTTTATGCAGTTTCGAAAAATGTGCAAACTTTTAAATGTAATTCTCGACCCATGCATCTTTCAACTCATGCAAAGGATCATTTAAAACATTTTCATGAATGCAATTTTGATGCAACATGAATATCCATGCATTCCAAATCAAAGCATACCCTTTTAAAACCATGCAAGTGCATGTATGCCACAATGCATAAGTTTAAAACATGGCTTTCCAGCCTAGAATGGTTCGCCAATACAGCTAGTCATTCCTTTTTGGAAATTCATTCCCGAGGGAACATGCATGCAACATGCAATATCGTCAAGCGTTGCCTTAGCCATTCGAGCACATTGCCTTTAAAAGAAGTTATTCAATTTAGGCACATATGATATTTGAGTGTCGATCTTAACAGACAAGAATTCATGCTTCACAAGACATACCAACTTAGCCCTAGCATGGGTTATCTAACATCCATTCTCGGTTGTTCTATCACTGAACCACAACTAGGAGTCACGAAGTCTCCTCTAAGTCATCTGAAGGAAAGGTCATCAAGATGCTCGTCAGTGCCATTCGACCCAATTTACAACATATGGGAGGGTTAGGACCATAGTGACACCAACTTTCATACAAACATCAATCACATGCCGAAGCACGCAAAAGCCCCAAAAGAGAACCCCCCAAGCTCATAGCTTAAAACTCTATACAAAATTTTAAATTCACGTAAGCACATTGGGTTTTTCAAATTTTATTTTGAGTATAGAGCATATACACTTTGATACCACATTGTAACACCCCGTTTTCCACAATCGGGACTATTACCGCCACACCTAACTTACCAAAGATTCTACACCTAACCCCTAGTAAGCTTGGTGCTCAGACTCATGCAATTATCTAACAAACCTATCAGAGTACGCTTGATTTCAGGAAACTGGTCCCCTTTGATCACAGCTCATGACACACCTCAGAATAAAAACACATACTGATACCATTCGAAATAAAATAAATATTAATTATAGGTCTGAATATCAAATGTCTCACACCGAAACTCGGCTATTTAAATACAAGCCGAACAAATGAATTACATTGGGAAGCTGCGAGAAAAGTAAATAAACGTAATGGACACGTGCAGAGAAGTTAAACCATAAATCCTCACATGAACATTTACATTCCCTCAACTCACAATGACTTGGGAATCCCGAATATTCCCTGAGTCCTATCTAGAGCCGGAAGTGTGTCCTCCTAACCCTGAATGTACTTGCGATGCACAGAAGCACCATTAGTCACAAAGATTAAGTAAGAAAACAAGCGCAAACAAATGGATATACAAGTTGGCAATTCTTCAATAATTGACCAACAGTTTCAAATGCATCAAATGAAATATGCATCAATTCCCTGAGTTCCATCTAGAGCCGAAGGTGTGTCCTCCTAGCCCTGATTGTACCTGCGGTGCACAAGAAGCACCATTAGTCGAAAGACTAAATAAGGCAACAAGCACAGAAACTGATATATAGTTGGTAGTTCTTAAATAATTGACCAACGGGTTTCAAAGCAACATTAAATAAAATAATGCATTAAACCAACATTTGAAGAAATGCTAAAATAAACACCATGATGCAATCGAATGCAATAATTGAAATACGTGCATATTTAAAATATGCAACCTTTAAAAACCATGCATGTCACAACATGCATAAAACCTTGATCGAGAGTGCACCCAATAGTATGTCAAACTCGATCAACAACAATTTTCATGAATATAATTAATGAATCACAGTCCAATCAAGTGCATTAAAGACATATTGGAACAATCACATCATCAAATAAAAGCGAAAATCAAACACGCGCTTTATTTAAATTTACCGATTAAATACATATATTCAGGTCAAGCAGAAAGATGTGATTTATGATCGCCTAATGCATTGTTCTTTACCGATATTTACAGTCTTCTAAATCTTGACTGATCACAGTCACAGGTCAAATCCAAATCCCACGGGTTCACTTGTCCAAATCCTTAGTTTCACAACTCATATTAGGGCACATATCTTACAAACCGAAATAGAACCCTATTAATTATTCATTCCACTTTTAATTTTTAAAATATTATAAACATAAAATCTCTAATTATAATTAAATAAAATCTACAACTCTAAGGTCATATATATGGCTGTAATCCCTTTGTCTCACAAGACAAACCAACACCACAATATCAACTAAAAATAAACCATTCCAAAATTTAATCTTAAATCTCATTAATTAATTTCCAAATAACACGACAAAAGTTTTGGGCTTCAGCAACACTTGATTTGCAATGCTTATAAAACTGTTGCATATATTTGAATACACAACATTTATGTAACAGTTGCAGTTGTTATTGTTGCATTAGTTACATGAGATCTAACCATGTTTTGACAACACTTTCCTGTAACATGAAAAACACTGTTACATAATTCTTTATTCGCAACAGTTCTTCAACATTTTCTTAAAGGTTGCATTTTTTCCTAAAATGAAATTATAAAGTAATGTTCATAATACTCGCATCATGTATTTACAATAAAATTTTAATGTATCGTTAATAAAATATAATTTCAATTAATTATAGCAGAATTTTTTTATGCACTAATAGGATAGTACTGTACATATTTTAAATACTTCATTCATTCTTTTTTATTTTTACAACGTTTTTCTTTTCACACTGACTAATACATAACTTTAATCATTAATATTTTAATTATTAATAGGAAAAATATATAAAATTTGATATTTTAAAAATATACATTAAGACCAATCTAATAAGATCCCAATTATAATGATAATGAAAGGAAAATGGAATATGGGAATAGTTCGAAGTATTTATTTATTTAATTTAATTTATAATGATAATTATATGGCCTAATTTTTTTTACAAATTGGGATTAAAATAGTTCATCTCCCAAATTCCCACTCGACCGAAATAGAAGGGTTTGTCTTGTGTGAAATCTCTCGGCCAATCTCTTCTCTGCTCTTCTCTCCTCTTCTCTCTTGTTGGTTTTGTCATTCTTGTTCGATTGGTTCCATCGTCACTACCATCCTGCCACCATTGTAATTACTCAACAGGTTAGTTGTCAGTTAGTTTGTAATTGAAGTACAAATAAATGACTGGTACATGATTGAAGAAATTTGTATGTTGGAATCAATTTAATGAGTTATTCTTCTATATGTGTTCCTTTATTCGATTTCGAGATGTTTGTATGATATGCGCCAAAGGTGTTCGATGAAATGCTAATGTGGTTTCTACTACTGAAATATGTCATCTTGGTTGATATCCCTTGTGCTAGTTGGATTTAAACACAATGATATTATTTTTCTAATTTATGGCATTAATTTACTCTAGGCATTATAATTTTTTTATCTTTTATTATGGCTATCTTAACTATTTTTGGCTTTAGGAGTCTTTAACTATTCTTGTATTTGCTATTCTATATGTTCTCCTCATTTTGTATTAAATTAAGGAACTGCATTTTTCAACTAAATATATAGATTATATTGTTTATTCTGCGGAAACAATTAGTGATATAGAAATCATATATAATGAATAAGGCTCCTAACTTATTAGGTGATAGCATAGGTTCTTAAATTATGGAAAATATTTGGAAGAGCTTGATGAGTTATCCAAGAGAAAGCGACGAATACATCAATGGGTCCAATATTTTCTTGACTTTGTCTTCCCAAGAGCTGCTGAAGGATGGCAGATTCTATGCCCATGTATCAAGTGTGTGAACCGTTTTTGGCGTAACAGGGGTGAAGTCTTTGACCATCTAATATGCCATGGATTTACAAAGGGATACCAAAAATGGGTTCTCCATGGGGAAGAACAAATTTCTATAGATTGTGATGGTAATTTAAATGAAGATATGCTTCACATGAGTGATTGTGATGACACTGAGGGGTTGCTAAATGATACCTTTAGGGAAGTAGCACATGGATTTGAGTCTAACCAATGTGAAAATGTCAAGAAAGGGCCTAATGAAGAGGCTAAAAAATTCTATCACTTGGTTGAGGATGCTACACAGAATCTTTATCCTAGTTGTACAAAGTTTACTACCCTTTCATTCGCAATGCAACTATAGCTTTTGAAATGCCTTTATGGGTGGAGTAATGCTTCATTCAGTGCCCTCTTGGAATTACTACTAGAGGCTATTCCAGACTTGAAAATTCCCAAATCATACAACATAGCCTAGAGTATGATTAGAAACTTAGGCCTTGATTATAAAAAAATTGATGCGTGTCCAAATGATTGTATGCTTTATTGGAAAGAGCATGAAAAAGAAATATCTTGCTTGAAATGTGGAGCCTCTCGATGGAAAGGACATCCTCAAGATAGTTATGACTTAGAGGAAACAACAAAGAAGCAACAAATTCCTGTGAAAGTTTTGAGGTACTTCCCCATAGTTCCAAGATTTCAGAGGTTATTCATGTGTTCAAAAACAACGACTTCAATGCGATGGCATGATTCAGAACGAACAAGAGATGGGAGATTGCATCATCCTGCAGATGGTCAAGCTTGGAAGGATTTTGACAATTTACACAAGGACTATTCCATTGATGCTCGTAATGTAAGACTTGCACTAGCAACTGATGGTTTTAATCCGTATAGGACATTAAGTATATCATATAGCATATGGCCTATTCTTCTTCTAGTATATAATTTTCCACCATGGATGTGCACGAAGGCTGAAAATATAATGTTTTCCTTGATAATTCCTGGTCCGAAATCACCAGGAAATAGTTTGATATATACTTGCAACCATTGATTGAGGACTTGAATGTTCTTTGGGGTGTAGGAGTAGAAACTATGATGCTGCCAGTGATGAAAAATTTCAAATGAAGGCTGCACTTTTGTGGACCATCAGCGACTTCCCTGGATATGCTATGGTTTCTGGTTGGAGCACCAACGGAAAGCTAGCTCATCCTTGTTGTAATCATGAGACTTCTTCGACCTACTTAAAGCATAGTCATAAATGTGCTACATGTGCCATCAAGTATTTCTGACTGAGGATCATAAATGGAGATATGGAAAAAAACCTTTTTATGGTCAGCAGGAATTTAGATCAGCACCCCAGTCGTTATCAGGAACAAGCATTTTGGAAGAATTACAAGATTTCATTAACAACTTTGGAAAGCACGAGAAGAATAAAAAGGTTGTTGGTCCATTGAAAAAGAAGTCCATATTTTTTAAGCTCCCTTATTGGAAGTATAACACAATTCGTCATCACTTGGATGTAATGCACATTGAAAAAAATATCTGTGATAATATTATTGGGACTCTGTTGGACATTCCTGGAAAAAGTAAAGATCATGCAAATGCTCGATTTGACTTAAAGGAGACGGGGATAAGGAAGAATCTATATCCTAAAGAATCAAATGATCGGAAATAAATTGTGTTTGCTAAGGCTTGCTTCTCAATGACTGCAGAGGAAAAAAAACCATCTTTTGTGGTGTTCTGAAAGGGGCAAAGTTGCCTGATGGGAGTACATCTAATATTTCAAGATGCGTGCAATTGAAAGAAAATAAAATTTCTGGTTATAAAAGTCAGGATGCTCACTTCATGTTACGTTACTTGCTCCAGATAGCAATTAAAAGCACAATGCAGAGAGCAGTTGCAGTTGCATTCATTCGATTCTGTAATTTCTTTCGCCAGCTATGCAAAAAAAATATGTTGTTGAGTGATGTTGATTATCTGGAAGCACACATTGTAGAGACTTTGTTTACTGGAGTTTCCACCTAGCTTCTTTGATATTATGGTCCATTTGCCAGTTCATTTGGCCAATGAAGTACGTTTAGGAGGTCCAGCGCATTTACGTTGGATGTACCCAATTGAGAGGCGCTTGTGCAACTTGAAGTCCTTTGTCCACAATAGAAGTCGCCCTGAAGGGTCAATAGCTGAAGGTTATTTGGTGGAAGAAACAATGACACTTTACTCAAGATACGTGCACGACAATATGGATACAAGGCTAAATAGACCATCACGAAATTGTGATAACAACAATCTTTGTGTGGCATCATTGAATAATATTTCAAGCTCGGGCCACCTATTGGCTTAAGCTCACCAATATGTATTGTATATCAGGTAAAAATATTGTTGCATGATTGTTTACAATATTCTTGATATATAATGACTATACACTAACAGCTAATTAATTTTATTTTTCTACTTTATCTATCTAGGGAGCATGATCAAATTCTTTCTAGCTCATCTAAAAGGACTAGGTGGCGTAAAGCTCAAACTTAGAGTAAAGATTTTGTAGAGTGGTTTGAAGATAGGACAAAAGATATTGACGCTCCAGCGCTTCTTAAACATTTGCCTAGAGGGCCTAATAATGTGGTTAAGAAATATTCTGGATATGTTAACAATGCCTTTAGGTTTCACACTAAGCGTTGTGATGCTAGACGCAAAACACAAAATAGTGGAGTGACGTTGAATTTCAATGACCCAAAGTTTTGCAAGCTCAAGGGATGAAAATCCAAAAGAAGGCTTATTGACTTATTATGGAGTTATAAAGGATATTATTGAGTTGAATTACTATGGTCAATTTAAGGTGGTTTTATTTCAATGTGATTGGTTTGAGCGTGACGAAGATAGTTTTGGTCTCTCACGTGCTTATTTCAACAACTACAATATCGAGATGATCCTTTTATATTGGCTAACCAAGCTCATTAGTGTTTCTACATTCAAGATCCTTTAGATGAAGATTGCCATTATGTTATGAAAACTATTTCAAAGGAATTATTTCAAGTAATTGAGCAAGGAAATCCAAACGATTCTCATGAAGCATCTTGTAGCCAATCAATTGATCATCTTAACTCGAATTTACCTGTGAATGATGATGAGTTTGAACTTGTTAGAGAAGATATTCCTGGAATTACCATTGACAAACTCTTGCACTCGTTGAATCCTCATCATGTGGAAACTTTGGAAGATGAATCTGATTTTGATGATGCATATGATGATTATATAGAGTAATTTCAAATCCCACTGTGCTACTTGAATTCTTGTAAGTATATGATATTTAAATATATTTTTATTAATTTATTTATCAATGCATGGTTTTGTCATTTAAAGACTATGTTATGAAAAGTATGATTCTTTCTTTACTTATGCACAGGATGAGCAGTGAAGTCCAAGTGTCCAACCGAATCTCTGAGATCCGTCTAATTTAAATTAGTGTAAGATCCAGGTCTCTGTCAGTTATTTCTTTTCGCTGTTAGTGTCTCTCTCAACTGCTGCCCCTCAGTCCCATTTCTGTTTGTGTTCCTCTCGTTCTTTATGTTTTTGATTTTTTGGCTGGTTTGACAATTAATTTACGGTAGCTGTGAAATTACACTGTAGATTCTTTAATAAATTTTCCCCATTTTGCATTTTACAGTTCTAAATTGCCTTGGCTTTGGTTGGGCCTTCCTTGGGCATCTCTCTCGAATCACCAAAAGGTAACTCCCAAACACCTCCTTTCTTTTCGTTTCTTGCTCTTCGGTTTCAATTTGAACTGTTACCTCGCTAATTTGATGGATGGATTTCAGAAGATGATTATGATGTGTTGAGAATTACAGGTTGTATCTGTCTTGATGGTTAAATTAGTTGGGTTCAATTGTGGATTATGCTTTGTGCTGATATTGTATTAAGATTATGCTTTGTCCTGATATTGTAGTCAGTTTCTGCTTTGTGCTAATTTGATTTCAAATTTGTTACTGGAGTTCTGTTATTTATTCAATAATGGTGTTCAACTTTCCTTTGTGTACTTGCAGAATCTAATAAAAAGATAAACTTGGATTGCAACAATTGTGTTCTTCTTTCTAGTTTGAATTTTCTTTGTATTTGCTGTGTTGAATTCTTGCTGTTATGTTTAGAACTAAATGGATTGCTGTTGCTTTCTTCTTATTCCATTTAATATTCATGTCATTTTTGTCTTTTATTGTTCACATATAGTTGCATATCATTTGATTCATGAGAAGCGACAAAGTTGAGGAACAACTATATATCTATATTGAAGTCCGCATGCTTGAATTTTTTCTTTTTTCTTTTTTTTTTTTTTTTTTTTTTTTTTTTTTTTTTTTTTTTTTTTTTTATTTTTGGGTTTTTTTTATT
>MAYD01360474.1:0-11644 GCA_001909325.1 Ruellia speciosa
AAAGTTATGGAGAGAGAAGATGATGTGAAAGAAAAAAGAAAATATAAAAAAAATTATGATTGAATTTTTTTTAAAAAAATAATGATTGAAATTTTTTTAAAAAGTGTTGTGGGATAATTTTTTCAAAAAAAATTCTAAATCCACAAACAAATGAGGTTTTAAGAAAAATTATGTTTCGGAGACTTGAAACACGTCTCTAATAATGAAACAAAACCCTCTTCACAAAACTTTAATCGAATCTTGGCATTGGCACTGTACTTTGTGTCGAGCTTTGGCCTGACAAGTACGGCTTATTTGAAGGCTATGGGCATATTCTCCTTACTTGTGATTCCTGAACGGCGGTTAAGCTTCTAAGTTCGACGGTGAGCGCTCAACATCCCCATAGCACTCTGATCTCGGCTTGCCAATCGATGTGCATGGGATTTGCGCAATATTTTATTTGCCACGAGTACCGTAAAACTAATAGCATTGCAGAGTCTGCAACACTTTAGCACGAATAGGACATGTCTATACATTGGGTATACCACCTACTTTGGAACACCTCTGGCTCCAATACTTGATCGAATCTTTGTTGATAGAATAGATGTCACTAAACATCGTTTTATTATTACTTAAGCTCGTGCTTGGCTAAGAATCCTAGGGTCTCCCTCCTCCCTTGTAGTGAAAGAAAAAAAGGTTACGAAGAGCTTCATTAAATTAATTGCCAAGTATTTAACCTACCAGATTTGAAATTCATCTCGCCCACGTCCCCATTAAAGAAACTGGAAAACCACATCTTTGTGCAAGAAGAGAAACACACACGTATATATCCTCTTGATTAACCAATCATGTCTTGTTTTTCAATCTTACTCTACAAATATAAATGTCCTCCAGTGGTGGCACTACAAGCTCTTGCTTCATCACTTGTGTTTTGTTTTTCTTGTGCCCGATTCTTACACTTACCACTGTCGTACTTATTACACAAGCCAACCTTGATTCTCGACAACATACACCTTATCATTGTCTCTCATCACTTCAGTGGAGTCAATCTCCGATCCTTCTTCATTCAGCACCAATGCATTCTCTGCATCGAACCCAAACTTCTTACCTGCCAAAACATTTAAACAAGTCATCCATCATTTCACAACTTAAATCATCTTCCCATCTAAACAGATCCACGACACGTACCGGCAACGCGCTTGAGCTCAGCCAACGTATCCGGTAGCCTAATCAGCTTTCCAGGCTCGGTGCAATGCCGTTCTCTCCGGTCACTAGGATGGCCTCTGTATATGCTTATCCGGGAGAAAACTAGTGCCCCTTTGCTACTTTCCGCATTGCTCTGTCGTTCCTCGTTTATGGTCGATGCAAACACGCTTTCGTTCAATGATTCAGGCATCGATATCTGGTGACCGACCTCGCGCCTCTGCAAAATGTCGTTCAGGTTCTCTGCAGGGATGTTGCTCCTGACTGTGTCGTTGACTTCGCATCCGTTCATCAGCAGGAACTTCACCATGTCTATGTGGCCTTCTGTTGTCGCCACTTGGATGGCAGTCTGCCCATGTCGATCTTTGGAATCCACGAACAGTCCGTGCTTCAGGAGTTCTTTCATTACTTGCAAGTCGTTTCGTCTGGCAGCCGTGCAGAGAAGGTCGCCCGCAATGTACGGATCGGATATGGAAGCCCAATGGTAGAGGATCTTGAAGATCGAATGGTGCTTTTCTGATATGGCGTTCCATAGCGCAGTGTTGCCATTCACATCTGCCATTGGTAGCATAAAATCATCAAACATAGCAAAAGCGCATCACCATTGATCAGGATAATAAGATATTCGTGGATTTTATACCTCTCAAGTGTAGGCTACACGCGTGCTTTAGAAGGACGACTACGCAATCTTCGTGTCCCTTCTCTGCTGCTATATGCTGAGATGTGGTTCGTTTATTAGTAATGTCCAAGATACGTTTCATGTCAAGTTAGCCATTGAGGAAAAAACAGACATATTACAACTTATCTAAAGCATACCAGTGGAGTCTTTCCTTTACAGTCTCCAACATCGGGGTCGAGTCCTGCCTTGAGAAGCTCATTCAGAAACGCAGAGTTCCCGGTGCCAGCAACTGTTAGCAAGTTGATCGACATGGTGGAGTCATCGTCTTCTTCCGCACCTTCGAGAAACAAATCCCCAATGCGTAAATCATTCAGCTTTTTATGATGCTGCAGCCAGGATAAGTAGCAAGAGTGAACTAAACCATCGATATTTGATGATTTGGAAGATAAGTAGAGAGACCGTTTACAATACCTGGAGGAAGTTCTTGAGCATGGTTACGTTGTCTTCCTGTCGCGTCTTCATTGCTTCTATTAGAGAATTCGTTTTGAGCCTTAGCAGCTGTGACAACGTCTTGGTTCGATATGTGAAGCTTTGAGGCACCGAACAAATGGCTCCCACTTCTCCAAATATTTCGCACGAACCGAATCTCCATAGGACGATTTCTTTATCCTTTTCGCAATCTATCATTTCAACAACTCCCGAAACGATGATGTAGATGTCGTCTGGTGATTCGTTGTGGATTATCACGTCCTCTCTTGGCGGGATATACTCTGCCTTTATATCTGCAACCTGACCACATTCATTCGATAACACGGTTGATTTCTGGCCAAAATTTTGATCCGATTGATCGAATGTTGTTCATGAGCATTTGCTAGTTTCCTTACCAGGGCGAGGAGAACCTCACTCGAAACACCCCTGAAAAGATAAACCTTCTCAAGGGTTGGCAAGAAGAGTTGCTTCTGAATGCTCTTGCATATCGTCTTAGGTAGTTGTTCGATCAGTTGCTGCTGGTTCAAGCTCTCGGCCTTGAACCGTAAGCACATGTACGCCACGATTTGGTCTTTCAACCTCGGAGGCAAACGGTTACGGGACACAAAGCTCGATGCAGACTCGATGCTGTTCCTCTGCACGCAAGCAACTCAATTCGATTCACATTGTTGGTATGGAATTTGAATCACAAATTAAAGGTAATATAAAAGGGATCAAACTCACGAATTCCATGGTTCTACGAGTGCCTTCGACGACCAAATTAGTCATGTTGCCAATGATGTAAGCGGTCAAGCCGAGGTTGAACAGCATGTAGAAAATGATGAAGACCATTTCCACAGCATTGACGGCGTGTATGTCACCATAGCCTACGGTGGTCATGGTGGTGACGGACCAGTAGAGGGCTGAAATGTATCGGATGAGAATGCTCGTTTCCTTGAAATTGGGTATGGCGGAGCCAATCCACGTGTTACCTTCGTTTGGATAGTGGACCGCCAACAGGTAGGCCAGGCAGGCGGCGCAATGCACTTGTAGTAACGTCACCTGCAGTAAACGAGCCCGAATTGGATAAAATAAAAGCACAAGCAAGTTTGTAGTAGTTAAGTAGTATGGTAGGTGGACTTACGAACAGCAGGCGAGCACATCGGGTCCAAAAATAGCTGAATCGGATGTCCTTTTCTATCCTGGTGAAGAAGGACTTGACACGGCGGAGACGCCAGAATCTGAGCATGCCGAGGAGGGAGTAGGAGATGCCGGCGTGATGCTTGCCAGTGAACAAGAAGGCAATTGTCTCGAATGGGACCGTTGAGGCTACGTCCATTAAAAACCATGTTGATAGGTACCTGCACCATCCATGCATGCATTAACAACAAAAACTACACTTCCTGAATAAAAAATACTATCCAGCCATAGAAAAGAACGTAACAACCGGTTTCTTTTGTCAAATTTATGACAAAAATCCTTTCAAAATAGAATTTTTCTGTAGCAGACTCATATATATATTCAATAATTTCTGACCACGTAAAAAAATATTTGAATTGGAGAGCATGATTCAATTATAATAATTGCTTGCTCATCGATTTCTACGCTACAGCAGATCCTAACTACCCAACATTACCACCGACCGCAAGTACCTACAACAATGATATGTCATTGCAGAAAAGTATGGCATAGAATTGTATCTAATCGATATTAAATTATTTCTCTAAATTAAATTAAATTATATTTTTTAATTATGGCAAATCAAGCTAAACTGTGATATTGTGATTTAGTTTGGTCGGAAACCTACAAATCAATAGAAAATAGATATATAAAAAATTACTTATTTTGTAATCTTATTATAGCTATAATTAATTATTTATCCATTAACCCTTACAATATAGGTAAGATTTAACTATTTAATATATTAATAATATTTATAAAAAAATGAAATATTATTGACAATAAGAAATGAAAATAAATGAAAGATGATTATATATATGTTATAAATGTATAAAATAAAATTCCAATTTACAGTTTAAAAACATTAACTTAACATTCAAATTATAAATCAATCTACATTATGTTATATCAAATCAAATTATAATATTTCCAAACTAGAAAAATACAATTGGGTCCAATTTAATCTATAGTTGAGACGATATTATAGCCACCCTATACTGTCTCTATTGATTGAACAATGAGAAACCCTAGGTGGTTGCAATTATATATGGGGAAACTGTGGACACCGACGACCTAACACGTACGCCACATATATAAAGAAACCAACGAAAAACATAATCATCCACTTGAAAATTGATATTTGTTTTATTTTATTTATTTGCTTTTTCTTTGTCCCCATTACTTACATAATTATTATAAAATGTGATATCGATTAATTTATCTTGTGGTCAATGTCAAATAATTAATTATTTGAGAAGAAAAAGGCAGTAGTTTGATATGATATATTATGGGGTGTAGGGGAAGATGGATATTTGGGGGGTACGTAGAAAGATACGCAGATACGCCCGCCGCCTACACCACTTAACCACTGTAATCGACAATCCCATATTGTAGTAGTCATCACACCCATGTCCCCCACTTGCTATTTTTGTTATCCGACCAGCTTCATAATTGGATTTCAATGGCACGGATTGATTATCTAGATTGAAGCTGATGACGAATGATATTTTAAAATAATTGTATCTCGAATATACTTAATTTGCAAATTATTCATTGGGAAGGGAATATATCCCAAACTCTGGGAATTTGGAATGGTATACAATCCGAATTCTTTAAACTCCTTTCTTTTCACTATTTGCATTTGAAGTTTGGGACATTTTTCAGTCGTGGTTAATTAATGGTTAAAAGCGTGAATAAAAATAGTTACCAGCCGACACCAATTAAATAATACTCGTAATGCTACTGTACTAAAAAGAACCAAAATTCATTTTCTAGTCCAAAGGGCTGACTTCATTTGGTGAAAAAATCCATATTCTCTACATACAGAATACTACTACTCGTATAATAAAATAAAGCAGCAACTTATTTTCCTTTTAAAAAAAAAAACAGTAAATAATTAAAATGAAGAATATCTGAGACTGACCTTTTGGCAATCTTGGAGGAATCATGGACCAGCAAATGAGTTGTGGAATCAATGTAAGCTAGGAAGAAGGTTAGGACAATATCGACGGCGAAGAAGAGGTCGACAATGTTGTCGACTATGTAGAGTGGAGTGGTGGGTTTGCTGTCCAGGAAGGCGATCTCATAGGGGCACACCCACACGGAGTACACCACCAACACTACCATCCATGTCTCCCAACATCTGCAGTTCAAATATTGGAGAATAATTCAGATTAAAGTTTATGAGGTTGTAATTGCCCTTCAAACCCTTATAAATATAAAAATATAGTTGTGAATGAATTGAATTACCTGTATCTGGAGTCCATGGGAGAGACGATTCTGGGGTTGACGTAGAGGGGATTGGGTTCGCCCAGGGGGGGCAAGATGAGCTTGGACAGGCTCTTCAAACTCAGATCATCGGACGGGGGCATCAAACCACTTGTATGATTGGCTTCTTGGTCGTGTTTGGTTGAGTTTGAGTGGCCATTTGTACCCTCCTTGTCACTTGCCTTGAGTTCCATTTTCTCACGCATCCCTAACTAAGGCAGCTTAGTTATGGAAGAAGAAGAAGAATAATTGAAGGAGCTAAAAGGCTGGAATGACAAAGATTTCAAATCTGTGTTGGCTACCGAGTACAACTAGATTGATGATCATTGATTTATGTCCTTTGTGATAAGGTCGTCATGGCATTAATGGACACATACATGGTAGGCCGGGTGCGGTGGGGTGGGGTGGGGCTCCTAGTCTTTATTTTGGTCCATACATACAAATATGAGTATATATTATGAATGTACGTCTGTGTGTGTATGGTGGAGGAGGGGGGCTCTCATTTCTCTGTCTCTCCCTATACATCTCTGTCTTGGTCATGAAAGTTCAATTTAGCCCTCTTGTGGGGGTGTAATTTGCTCATTTATCCACTAATTATTTTTCAAAAAAAATTATATTTGTCTAAGAAGGAGTTGAACCACACGATTTCATTTGTTATAATAATTAAAATTTAAACTAACTATTAATATATAAATACATAATTTATTATTTAACGTTCATTTGTTGGAATGCTTTTACCCTCTAAGCTACTTAATTATTCATAATACACAATCGGCATCACCAAATTAAATAAATACAAAACTTGTTTTACTTAAATGGCAGTGAAATTATTTTAATCCAAATTATATATGCTCCGATTGGAACATCTAATAATTATGCTTAGGGGTGGTGTTTTCCTCATAATTTCCTTATTCTTTATTTTGGCCTAGACAGTAGTCAGTAGTTACCCAACATTAATTAATTTATGACTATATATCAATTAAAAAATTGATTCTGATTTGCAATGCAATAGACATGCAAACGCGTAATATGGACATGTGCAAGTGCATATTAACACACGACCACAGGCGGATCGGACCTACTGTAGAGCACCCATGTGCCACTGCAATCGATACTTTTTTAATATAGATACATATATACTACTATTATATGAATATATACTCCTGCCATCAGTTTGACAGGTATGCGGAATAACAAATTCTATATACGACATAATAATTATGATAGAGAAAGTTATATTTAAATTGGTATTTTTAAAATAATTAGAGTTAATTTTTTCTTAAGAATTTCTTAGAGTTGATTATCTAATTAACACATATCTCTCTAAATTATCTTAATAGATGCAGTATAGGATCGTGAAATATGTATTTGATATAATTAAAATAATTAAATATACTAAAACTCTACCCCAAATAATTCAAATTTACGACACTTGTCACAAAAAATATATTGATTGTAAAAGTCAAATTTTAATTAGGGATTTATCTTTAATAAATTTTAATATGGAGATTGATTGTTAAAATAGTTTATAAAATAGAATTAAATTCTAATTTCCCAATTATGATATGATCTTATATACTAATATATTATAAATGATAAGTTGGCTTACTGGTTAGGATAGAGGAGTATGTATTTCAAGCTTGAAAGTCAATTACTTTTCTTTTATTTTAGCATAGAAAAAAGATATTTTAAAATTATAAATTTGCCATGGATCAAAATTATAACAATAAGGCATAGATTTATTTATTATAGAAAATGGTATTTTTGAATTATAAATTTACTAACAGGCCAAAGATATACGGTAATGTTCATAGTTTCCTAGCCTTTATGGCTTTTGTTGAACCAACATCCGTCCCTTGTTAAACGCCATCATTTATTATTTATATAAACACCTTGTATAACACAAAAAATGTATTTTTTATAAATAATAAAAATTATTTATAATACAATAAGGTTACATTTTTTCATGTAAACAACAAATGCTATTATTAGTGATGTTTAACGATACCCATAAAATGCGTAAAAACAAACTAATATCCATTGATTTTTTATCAAACGATCCTCATTAGAGCTTAGGGATTACTAGCCCAAACTTAGGGCAACAGTCTATTTTTCTACCAAAGATGTCGGGACAGTTTTGCAGATACGTTAGGGTGAAATATTCTTTCCGTCATCATCATGATGGTGTGTACTTTTCTATCTTTTATTCGAGCTATAATTCATATGCAAAATTATTTTGAATAATAATAAAAATAATAATGCAACTGGCAATCTGGCATGACAAAATGTGATGAGAGAAAGGGATGGGAAATTTAAAACAATTTTTTTTTGGGTATCTTTACTTTATAAGGTTCTATATCTTAGAGTAATTATAATTTGGTTTGCTGCAAATATGTAATTTTAGAAATACAATTTCTATAGTAAATAAATTTAATTTGTACATGAGAATCAAACTCATAATCTTAAATATTAATATCATACATCTACCGCTAAACCATCTTTCCATTTACTTATATACTTTAATAATAATTACTATATATATACATATATAATTTATTATTTTACACATACATGAAGATATGCGTCGTCATTTACTAGTTCCCCCTATATATTTGACACACTATAAAATAAAAAATGTTCCCAGTGCATGAATTCAACAAGGTCCTATATATGCAAACAAAAGTTCCTTTCTTCCTTTTGATCCCTATATACACTCATACATTGATTCTCTGCATTGAAATTAAGCATTATACTACCTCCGTTTTGTTTTTTTTGCAACATTTCACTTTTTCACGCTTGCCGATGCATAACTTTAACCATTAATATCGTTAATTATCAATAGGTAAAAAATATATGAAGTTGATATTTTGAATCTACTCATTGAGACGAATCTAACAAGACCCCACATGATTATATTTTTTCTTAAGTATAAGTCACTAATGATAATCAAAGTGAAATCTATGAATAGTGCCAAAATCCCAAACGTTGCAATAAAAAAAAAACGGAGGTAGTATAAGATAAGGGCACGTTTCGTAACAATTTTATTTGCCGTTTTTTCACTGTTATTTTAAAAACTCAATGGATATAAATAAAAAATAATGTCTGAAAAAAATTGTTTTCCTTTAGTTATTAAAAAGAATTTCGAAACAAATGTTTATTTTTTTTTAAGTACCAAAAATATTATTTATAATTATTTGATAAACAATTTTAAGATATAGTATATTCTTTTCATATATATCTATCACATTAATCATCACAACACTCGACACCATTCAGCCGACAAATCAATAAGCTAGTACAACCGAATCTAATTGGATTCAACCCAACCCAACCCAATCCTACTTACTCCAATTGACTGATGTTGTCCGATTTGACGAACCCAACACCCAAATATAATCCGACTATAGTTGACCCAATTTGGCCTCGCCCTACCCAACCAAGCCCAATTTGATGGCATTGTTAGGGTCTGAATACATTTTTTAAGTACATTATTCCAAATTTTATCCGCTAAATTATATTAGAAATGCAGCTAAATGAAATAGAAAGTTTGTTTCTTGGCATGCATCCACACTATTAATAAGGACCTTTGATAGCTTCTTGGCATGCAGCCACACTATTGGGTTTATTACATTTGTAACTTTCTGCCTATATGCCACCCTATAAGAAACAAGCTCCTTCGTAGGCTTTCTTGTCCTTAGACGATAAAATACATTTTGTTGCCAAATGGGTGACAACGTGTACTAGGCGACGTTTTTTTTTAAATCAAATTTGTCGCCTAATTTGTCACCAAATACATTATATATATATATTGAGAGGTATAAAATCAAATTTAATAAGGCAATATTTTAGTTTTTACCTATGCATCTTATTTAATTATTTTTTTAAAGAGAATGTATATAATCACATCGATTTTTTTTTTAGAATTAAAAAATCGCATCTATTTAGTACTATAAACAACTTCCAAATTACAAAATTCAAGCCCATCATATTGGACTTTCGAACTTCCTCAAGGCATTATTGTGCAATTACTATTTTAAAATTTAAATGAAATAGCCAACATGTTTTGTATCGTCATGGTCATGCGGACGTCCACGTCCCACAGTCACAGTCTCCATGAAAAATAGCTACTGCATCGTCTCTAAGGGTCTCCAAGGGCATTCCCGGTCCAAAACATAAAAAATGGTGCAGTTATAATGTAAATGGTGCACAACTACATAATTTTACTCCAATCCATCATTCTTTTTTCACACAAAAAATAATATTCCTTGCATATTTCAATTTATATATTATTTTATATAATTTTTCATAATTATAAATACCACACAACTTTAACTTTTTTATTACATACATGTCCAAATAAAAAATGATTACATATTTTATGTTAAAATTTTTATTTATATGACAAATTGATATATTTTTTATTAAATAAAAAATTAAAATTAAATATGAATATTTTTAAAAATATGCTTTTATTAAATAGTATTTTACATAATTGTTGCACCGAAATAGCAAAAATACCATAGCAATAAATTTAGAAAGAAACATGACACTGATTAATAATAATAATAATAATAATAATAATAATAATAATAATAATAATAATAATAATAATAATAATATAATGAAATTATTCAAGATAATAAATTGTGCTATGAATTTGAATTGCCATATTCCTCCTAAATATACTTTATTAATGCATTACGAAGTTCAAAATAAGGATCTTTATTTCTGATTTGTCTGTGTCGAGCATCAAATTGTTCACGAAGAGTACTTGGGTTTCTTTCCCATGGGATTGTCGAAGTTTGTACATTCGAAGCATGTCCAATTGGAGCATTGAAAAGGTTGTGCGGAAACTAAAAGCTTGTATCATGCAAGTGGAGCATACAAGTGGAACATCCAATGGAAATATTGTAAGTATATTCTGTAACTTTTAACTTTTTTGTTATTTTCACTTCATACTAAAATGCTAAAATGAACTTGTGACTACTCTTTACAGATGCCTCTAACAAAGAGTTGCTTGTGCAAGATACAACTTTCAAAAAAAGTTTCAAATTCGACCATGTATGGAATATGATGAAAGATATCGAAAAATTTAACAATAACAACCCATATAAAGTTTCGCGTAAAAAATTCTACACATGTATCATCATCATTATCAGAGAATCCAAATCCTAAATCTCCTGGATTTTCTTCATTTTTCATTAACTTATCTGAAGATGATGTTAGTGGACCATCGTTTAATATACCTGGTGGTGTTGGTGTGTCTAGAAGTAAACGACCCGTTGTGGCTAAAAAATCTAAACTGATACGAAAAAATGAAGAAAAATATGATTCTGATGTTGGGGTAAATTAAAGAGCAAACTGTTGTTGTAACGACCCGTTTCTAACCATTTCCGTACACGCAGTATTTGACTGCGGTCGTTTGATCGCGGGACGGTCTGGAGGCCCACTAAGGTTTTGGCCGGTCCAGCACAGTATATAAGCCTCATATTTCCCTTTTTGGCTGCATTTGGCCTAGATTCTTAGCAGCCTTTCTTTCCCCCCTCTCAAGACATTCTTCTTTAGATTTGGTTGAAGACTCAAGGGAGCTAGGGAGATTCTGGTGGGTGGCTGGCTGTCTTTTGGGCTAGTAGGTAAGTCTCTCATTGTCATTTTCAGATTTGGGGTTTGATGGAATTGGTGGATTGGTTGTTAAGATTGGAGGATTGATTGTAGGTTGGAATTTTGGAAGAACTTGGAAGTGGGCATTGAAGATCTTCATCATTTGTCAGGCAATGGGTGCTATGTGATGTTGAAACTTGATTTTCGTCACTGTTTCTAGCTGCTGGAGCAGCCGCGGTAGTTGGTGCGGTCGTTTGACCGCGGTCAAATACTGCGGGAAGGGCCACGGTAGGATCAGCAGTCATAGCCGCTGTACACGACCGCGGT
>MAYD01360476.1:0-12441 GCA_001909325.1 Ruellia speciosa
TATATGTTTAACACACCTATCCTATCAAAATACATATTTTTATAATTTATATTTAATACACATTTATAAAAAAATGGTCAATCAAATTAAAAAAAAAAAAGAAAAAAAATTCATTTTGCTCTTTGCGCCTGGCAGGACACTATTGCAGGATTGGTCGATGCTCTAAAATTCGAATTACTCCATCCGTATTTTTTTATTTATCATTAAAAAATAATTAATAATATCATCATTTTTAAGTGACAAAAAAAAAAAAAAATACTCTTTTAGTGTACAAATATTTTTCGGTCATAGAAGGTAGGTAAAATATCAAGGAATGGCTAGAAAATCAATATAATTACATCGGATTAATAATGTCTTTTTAATAATAACAAAAAAAAAAAAAGAAATAGTAAAATACCCTCATTATAATTTATATGAGTGAGGTTAGCAGAATTCAACAATTGGTGACCTCAATTCAACGACGGAAAACGTCCTTATAAAGCAAATTAAAATGTGGGCTGTGGTGATCCAGGTTCCAGGCCCAGGTGGCGCTAGTGCCACCTCATATCTCTATTTCCCTTCTCTTTTTCCTTCCTCCTCTTGCAGAGTTACAGTAGCGTTCTGCTTTTCAGTTAGTCGGTTACTCCAACCCCAGGTTAATGGCGACCCCTGCTTCTTGTTCAACAATGGCCATTCTCAACCTCCGCTCACCATTCCCCTCCTCCTCCTCCTATATTGCGCCAACTCATTCTTCTCCACTTTTATCCTCAACTGCCAAACCCCATTTTTCCAAAAATTTTTCCATTCCCACCCCTGAATTGAAGCGTAATGCTGCCTTTCCTGTATTTACTTGTGCCCTAGGGGATACCTTCTCGGTTGACGACGACAGTCAACCCAATCTAACTTCGCTCCAACAATATCAGATTCAAACTAGGTACTCGAATTACAATTTAATGCCCAGTACCTGTTTTTTGCGTTTTTGTTTTTGCTTATTTAAGAATCGTCAAGGGTGGTTTTACAAATTCATGGAGCCCCTTTGGAATTTGCACTTCTGAAAGTATGGATGGTGATCAGCTAGGATAAAAATTACTGCAGCATATATTATCATGGAATTTGGGTATATTTTGGCATATACGCTTGTTTTTGGGGATAAAAGGCCGATCTTTTATTTGTGAAATTTGTTGAAAAAGGAAACTTTACTTTTTAAAAGGATCTGCAGAGACATTAAATGTATACATTACTCTAAGGAGGCTGCTAGTTGCCCACATTAGCTTTTGTTCATCTTTAAGTTCAAATGAATATTACATAGTTTATGGTTAATTTTCACCGAATGATTTATTGAATATCTTAAGATTGGAACATGCAAAGAAGCTTTAAGTTCTTGGAATTATGACTCTATGAACTCACCATAAAAAGAAACTTTGTTTGGTTTAAGAAATAGTACTTGTGTTCTTTCCTTAATGTCAATATTTCACTTGTTCTTCACATATGTGGCTACTCTTCCAAGGTATTACTTATTGGGAGTGTATTCTTGGCATCATTAAAAAATCTTGAGAAATAGTCTTTGTCTCATCAGATCTGCAAGAGTTAACTTTTCTAAGTCATCTAGCTCCCTAAACTTCCCCTTGTTTTACCTTACATCAAGGGACTATATATTAGGATAGACTACATATGATAAAGGATAGAAAATCTTCTGCATGTTACTATTTATGTTGGAATTGCTGTGTGTTAGGCTATACTCGAGTAAGACCTCCTCTTATTATCCAGTGATTTTGCAACTTTTTTATGTACATGTGTATTCAATGTGTTGCTTTGTAGCACGTGGAAATGGAGAGGTTATTCTATTCGTTACCAATATTCTGGAATCAGCGGACCTGCTTTGGTGTTGGTTCACGGTTTTGGAGCAAACAGGTCTACACTGCTTCAATTTCGCATCTCCTCAACTGTATGATATAGGTATTATCACAAACTATAAGTGTGAGCTTGCATCATTTATGCTCAATGTTACAGACGGGATTTGATTCCATTTAATAAAACCCAAATCAATTTATATCATATCTTACTCGATTTTCTTCTCATTCTGTCATGTTTGAGCTCGTTAATTTTAGTTGGTATTTTAATTTGAGCAGTTAAGATCAATATATTCTTCATGCCTAACAGATTAAGGAAACCGATGCATGAATGAAACTGGGTGCTATTAATGCATACCAATGACGAAGCATGCAGATATTACAAATGAAATGATCTTAAAATGCACTCTCATAACACAATTATGTAATGAATATAATATCATATACTTCATCCGTTTCAAAATTTTTGTAACATTTCTCATTGGCACGTTTGCCAATACATAACTTTAACTCGTTAATTATCAATAGATAAAAAACTATATAAAGTTGAAAATATTCATTAAGACGAATTTAACAATACCTCACATGACTATATTTTTTTTAAGTACAAGTGACTAATGATAGTCAAATTGAAATACGTGAATAGTGCTTAAAAGTAAAAGCGGAGGAAGTGTATATATATATATATATATATGTTATCCATATCAAAAATGGATTGGATAAAATTAATTCAAAGTTCAAAAGACGAGAAAAGGCCTTCCTTGAGGCCTAAACAAAAGAGGCCCAAAAATGAAGAATTGGGTTTAAAAGGGATCGATGAACCTGAACCAAGCCCAGAAAATGAACTTGCCAAAAATGGGACAAATACATCCAAGACGAACAAGTCACAAAAAAGAACGAGCTTGTCGGACTCATACGAGACAGATTGACCCCGAAGTAGACGAGGTAAAAATTACCCGGACGAGTCTTGTCTATCCCAAAAATAGACGAGTACTTATTCCCTTTTCTAGGGAACAACTGGACAAGTCTAATTATGGGCGGGGCATTTTAGTTTTTTATATTTTGTTCTCTTTTTATTTTTTATTAATATTATTAATTTAATTAATTTATATAATCATTTAACATTATATTGAGTATATTTTTCTTTTCTTGGCATGTAGAGTGGCCTATTGGAATAGTTTTTCTTAAATTTTAGAATAAAGATTGGCGAACAAGTGATCGTTTATCATGTGACTGGCAGTGGCTATGGTATTTCCAAAAGGTAAGGAGTTCGTCCATGATCGCTCAGTCTCAGGTGGACTCGCTCATGTGGGCAAGCTCATCCATCGGACAAGCCCTTCCCCAATTGGGACGAGTCCGATGGACTCATCGCTAAAGGGACGACTCTATCTTGATTTGAGTCTTTAGGGTTTAGTTCATAGTGGGCGAAGATTCAACAGTTAATGTGGCCACTTGGATCATCGAATGATTGGCACAATGGCAAGGTGTGCCCATTACAAAATTAAATGTGGCCAATTAAGTGGTCATTTAAAGATAATTATTAATAAGCGCATTGTTTCTAGTAAATAAAAGGCGGGACTATTAATGGCCAAACAGAATTAATTTTGTGCAATAAATTCTATACAAATGGTAGTTAGATCCCAAGGACATTGACACTATAAAATGAGGCTTGGAGGAACAACAACGATGATTTCAAGATCAACAAATCAAACCTTTATCTTTTTATCTTAATTTTAGTATTTTACTTTTCTACACTTAGTTGTAATCGTAATTGTAATTTTTAATCCTATATAAGTCTAGTACGAAGATAAGATTTTATCCTTATAATTGTCATAACTTGGTGATTTTATACAAGAATCTTTATTTTTGGATAATTTGGCACACTCAGCACCAAGCCAAACTTAATCCATATTTTTTGGAGAACAGTATGACAAGATGTGACAGTTTAAAATGGAGTCTAATGAATATAATATCATATATGCGTACTTGATGCTGCATATTATGTTTTCGAATCAAATATATCCAGAAATGTCAAAATAAATAAGATTACGGCATGTGAAAAGAACATAAATGTATCAAGTTTTATCCTTAGGATGTAAATGTAATTGGTCAAAGTGGAAGTATATAAGTTATAGCTGACTTGGAAAAATTTATTTGCCAAAGTAGAAATGAATCATCACTACCACCCTTGTTAGTTATTATTTTTCTGCTATATATTATAGACCACCATGTCATTCTGTCTTTACTATATATGACAGATTCTATAGTTGAAATTTTACTTTTGCAATCTCTCATCTGAAGGAAATCATGGTAACAACACACTTGCAGATTGGTAAGTGCACACATAAGATAAGAGATGCTTTGGCATATAATATATTGCATTTGCACTCTCATTTTGTCTCTCTCATATTATGTATGTCAATTTAATGCCATTTTGATGAATTCATCTCTTGCATATCAGTGATCACTGGAGGAAGAATTTGCCTGTACTTGGACAAGGACACAGGGTATATGCAATCGATCTTATTGGTTATGGCTATTCAGACAAACCAAATCCAGAAAATCTTCACACGGAGTCCTTTTATACGTTTGAGACATGGGGCACCCAACTAAATGACTTTTGCATGGAAATTGTTAAGGACAAAGCTTTCTTTGTCTGCAACTCCATAGGAGGTGATCCCCTTCACCATTTTATTTGAATTATTGAATTGTTAAATAGTTAAGTTCCGTCTAGCAGTTTGATAGCGAAGTCTAGTTGGTTCTTTTAGCTTATATGTACATGTGTGTATGTGTGTGTACACTACAATTGAGGTATAATTGTACGTCGCCTGATTCCTCAGCTCTTCAACTACATTACAATCCTTCATGTTTGCATTTCATACTCTGAAATTCGTGACGTTCCATAAAAGGACCTGTTATTATTTCATGCAGGACTGGTGGGTCTCCAGGCAGCAGTCATGAATCCTGTAATCTGCAAGGGCATTATACTCTTGAATATATCCCTACGTATGTTGCACATAAAGAAACAGCCTTGGTATGGAAAGCCACTGATAAAATCCTTCCAGATTTTGCTGAGGTGAATTATGCTTGATGCATACTCTTTGTTCGACAACATCTTTTTAACATGACTGTCGATTATTCCCCCATATTTCATTTCCTGCAGAAATACAGCTCTCGGGAAATTATTTTTTAAAACTGTTGCAACACCCGAGTCAGTAAGGAACATTCTTTGTCAGGTAACTCTGCAAGATATAGCATCATTCACATATAGGAGTGCATCTTGGAGTTCCATTTTTTCTCCTTGTATGTTTCAATACCCATAAATTATGTTGTGGAAAAATCTATTTTACTTATTTTTTCCTCTTTTGATTGTAATATGTCGTATGATTTTTTTCATTGATGGACCCTTACTCTCATGGCCCCGTGCTATATTATATTCATTCCTCTATCATCAAGCATGACCGTTAGCAACACGGTTCGTTATTTTTCAAGGAATGAAAATGATAAAAGCATGAGTATCAAGAAAAGAAATGGCAGGTAGATATCAATTCTGGTCAATCTACTAGTTGAACATAACATATCAATTACTTAACCGTGTAAGTCCTCAACCACGGACAACGAGTCCCTGTCAAAGTGATGAAAACATTAACAACGGAATATTTGGGCATTTATTATACCAATAGTGGTGCTTTTGGTGTTCAATCTTAATAAGACGAGTGTTGGTATAATAATCCATATATCGTATCACAATAAGTTCCTTCATTGTCCCGTGTACTAATTTCCTTCGGTATGGATTGCAGTGTTATCATGACACTTCCCAGGTTACAGATGAACTAGTAAGCATAATTCTCAATCCTGGACTTGATGAAGGTGCTGCAGATGTGTTTCTCGAATTCATCTGCTACTCAGGAGGACCTCTTCCAGAGGAATTACTTCCTCAAGTGAAGGTACATAATTATATATATGCACGTATTTCCACTCTTCCAGTCTTGGTTTTTTTCCTTCCAATTACTACAAACAATACTTTATATGTTGCTGCTTTCCTCTTCTAGTGCCCTGTATTAGTGGCCTGGGGTGACAAGGATCCATGGGAGCCAATTGATCTTGGGAAAGCTTTTGAACAGTTTGATACCGTTGAAGATTTTGTTGTGCTGCCTAATGTTGGCCACTGCCCTCAGGTCTCTTTCTCTTTATGTCTTTGTGTATTGAAATCACATGTCAATATTTTTTCAGGGATGGTTCTAAAGGTTCAATCAAACTGGCCTTTTACAACTATATGGCATTTCATCTGTGGAATTCTGCAAGTGTCCGTTTGGCTACATTCTGCTGCAATTTTTTCTTACATAGATATGATAGAACGGGAAATTTTCTTTTCATATAGTCTTTTTAAGGGATTTCTTGTATGTTTATCCCCAAGGAATTCGATACACTATCTACTCTGACTAAAACTGTTTCACTGTGAAGGATGAGGCGCCACATCTTGTGAACCCATTAATTGAAGCTTTTGTGGCTCGCCATGCGCCGCCAGCTGCTAGTCTCTTGTCTGCAACTTCTTGAGCATAAATTACTGTTAAGCCTGCTAGTTGGTGCATTGGCATCAATTTGAATCCTTATGACTTATTTCTCTGGCTTAAATATACATGGAATGGTTCTGATGGTGCATGCCATTACAATTCTTTTTTATATAGTGTGGGTGTTGTTTAGAGCTAAAGCATTGGATGCAATTATACAAATGTATCAAGTCGGAAGTAATTTCATAACAATTTTATTCAATATTTATTCTCAGCTCTTTATCGATGTACCCTCCAATAATAAATGGACTTGTATGCATGTTTATTAGAAACTAAATTCAACCCCTAATTCTTCGAAATTTTTACAAATTTAACTTTAATGCTATCCTCCCAAAAAAAAATCTTGTTTACTGAGTTTGCATGCACGCATTGAGATGAAAACCTCGACTTAAAAGGACATCGAAATTCCAGGTTTAGCTTTTCAAATAAATTCAAGTGCAAGTACGAAGAAGATTCGATAATACTTTGGTGGGAGTTATCCACTCTCCTCGCTATTCATTGTGGGATCTACCTTACTAAGGGGAGTTACTCCCTCCAAAGTGAGGTCGATTTTTCCCAACTAAACTGACACAGTTGGCAGTTGTCCTGAGGGGTTGTGCCTAGTGTTATCCCTATTCACCAACACCAAATTTCTACTGCATTAGCATCACAAAAGGCTGCATCCCAGCCCCTCCCCTCCCCCTTCCCAAAATCCCCATGAAATATCAACAAAACCCACCAATTGCTCATTGAAAAGTGGAATCCCAACAGAAATCCTTCAAACAAAACTGAGGCGGCCAAGTTCACTTCCATTAATGGGAGCCTACAGGGTGGGCTCCTCCCTGTCACCATCCATCACTCATACCTTTTTAGTTTGTATAAACCTTTTTGGTTCTAATGTCTCTTTTTCTCTAAGCTCTTAGCATGAAGGTGAGAGAGGAGGCCAATGCATCATGCAACAGAGATCGTTACCCTAAAGCACCATGCAAGAACCACAAGTTGTCATCATTATCAGAAAACCATGGCAAACATCAAGCACAAGGAGATGAGAGTGGGTTTTCAGATATCACATCCACTTTTCTCACAACCCACAAGCAGGGGAGGCACACCGCACACCATTCACCCTTACTAAGCCGACAACCTCTAAGAATAATTTCCACATAACCTTGCCAAGAACTCCTTCGTGACAAAGCAAATCAACCCTTTCGCCAACAATTCCCAGAAGCACAATAGCTTTTCCATCAATCCAGACACACCTCACACCTGCCACCCCTAGAGACTCAATGGTTTTGTTTGGATGTACTTTTTAGATATTTTAAAAAGCTAATGTGTAAGAGAAAAATGAATAGTAAAGTAAATACTATCTCCGTCGCAAAAATTTTATTACACTTTCCTTTTTTAACCATATCAAAACTTTGTTACTTTTCACGTCCAACATAAAAAAAATACTTTATTTTCTCTCTACCTACTAATAAGAAACCACACTTATCTCTTTATCCACTACTTCTCTCAACTGTTTTTACTAATTTCCTTAAATCTCATGCCCAACATCTATATCACAAAAATTATGAGATTGGATGTAGTATTTGATTTTATGTTTCAATATTATTTTTTTTTTGTGTGGGTAGTATGTTACGAAGGAATAATGTGATTGTGTATGGTATAATAGAGCGTAAGAGATTTGCGAGTACGTAAAAAAATTGTGTTTAAATTAAAATAGAGTTAATGATTGAATTATTATTATTTTGTATTTTTCATTTATATAAAAGAGAAAAATTAAAACTAAAAAATGTGTAAAATTGTGTATAAATAATAATTAAAAAAAAGTGAAAACAAAACCATGCAAAGATTGCATGATCTTTCTATCCGAGGTAGCCAGGTGATGCACAATCCCTGTTTTCTTTTCACAATCAGTATTCTGTAGAAAGCTTCCAGTAGTTGAGAAGTCAGAATGCACCCAGAGGATCCGTGGCATGGGTGTCAAAAGATCACAAGTGACACCCTCTCAAGCTCACGGTATGAGTTATTTTCTCATGATCTTTTTTCCATCATAGGAAACATTAAAGCATATGGAAAGAACTTCAGTGAACTTAATTCAAAGGCCACATACACAAGAAAAAGCCAAATAAACCTTCAATTTTATGAATGACAAAGATTAATAGTTCAATAAATATTAATGGTCAAAATAGGGACAAAGATCACATTTGAAGGAAAGGGTGATGAGAGACTAGGTATACTCCCTGCTACATAATGTTCTCCATCGAAGATAATCCATATTCAAACAAGAGAGCAATGATTTGAAGCTGAGAGCTGAGGCTCCTCCTGTTAGGCGGGCCATTGTGGCTCGGTTGGAAAGCCAACCAGAAACTCCCCTTTTGGACTCTTTGGACATGGACATGGACATGCCATGTCCTGGTAAGATCTATGGACAAGTCTAATTTCCCCTGGTAAGATTTGGCGCTGGGAGCTGAGGTTCCTCTTGTTAGGCGGGCCAGGGGAAAGTAGACTTGTCCTTAGATCTTCCAGGACATGGTACGTCCATGTCCAAAGAGTCCAAAAGAGGAGACTTTACAATAAGTTTCTGGTTGGCTTTCCAACCGAATTGAGCCACAACCAATGCATCAAAGTTGTCAACATTTTAGAATACTCTGTGATGGATGGTTAGCTATAATCTAGCTATTTCCTTCTATGTTTTATTCCACCTTTCCATCATGGAGGTATTCAGGCAAAGACTCTGTCATGTAGACACACCCCAACAAGCTTTAGGTGGACAAATTCGTATAATGAGTGATCACTAGGATCCCTCATGAGTTTATGACACAACAAAATGCAGTGGAACTTCCTTTTGGATGAAACTTTACCCAGATTCTTCAATAAAGTTGGAGGCCAGCCATCAACGAAAACATCACATGCTAAACTCGTCACTTCTCATGCTAAAATAACCTTGAAGTTCTAGTTTTTCACATTTAAACTTTTGTGGTATCTTGTTGATATGTAATTTAACCATGTGCATCTTGAAGAGCAGCAAAGAGTACAACACTTATACAAGGGCACACAAGTGGACCATGTAAAACTTACATTAAAAAGGAAGCTAAGAGTAACCAAGCTATGCATTTTGCAGAGGAAGTTGCTCCTTAAGAAAGGGAACTTCCACAAGTGTCCCAACAATGTCAGCACCAACGGTTACAGTCTCTCCTTCTGAAGCAGTCCTCTTAATATAACCTAATCCAAAAGGCCCCGAAGTTCTCGTACCAGGTGTGAAGCTTGTTAGTTTACCAACCTACAAATATCATTGGTATTGATCACTAGGTCAAGATTGTAATGGTTGATGTAATACAAGTGATTGAACAAAACCATGCAACAATCGCGTCTTGTTAGCATCAGTCGCAGGTAAACAGATTAGCAAATTTGCTGCAAATGTGCATACATTACATTATTTGTCTTTTCTTATATCGAACAAGACGCTTTTAGTCTCTGCAAAAACATTCAGGAACAATGACTCATAATATTGGTCAAATATTACCTTCTTCCCGTCTACTGTAATGATACTGCCAGGTTCTGCAGGAGATCTCAACTGAATACCCCACAATCTCTGCTTGACTCCATTGTAAGTTACCAATCTTGAGATTGTTTCTTGCCCTTTATAACACCCTGAGGAAGAATTCAGCCTCATTTACGCGTCATATTCATATGAAGAATATTAGTGCAAGCTGCTACCTTTATCCAAAGAAACAGCCCTCCACAAACCAGCTTCTAGAACATTATATTCGCCGGTTAGCTCTTTACCAGGAGCAGGCCTTCCTGTGGGTATGAAACATGTAATCATCCCAAGAGAGAATAAAAATACACCACAAACGTATAAGAGATGCATGGTAGCACTTGCATTCGATGAATGATGGGATCCTAATGATTGAAAATTGAAAAGTGGGATTCTCACAGACGTTGCTTTCACCCAATTACAGAAAATAAACATGGCAGAAAAATTGAAGGGCATAGTAAGAGGATAAGAAGTTAAGAACAATTATGGTTACTGATTAGTTTCATACCCTGAAGAATCCGCAATGTCTCCCAAGCACTAGGACTCATATGAATTGCACCTTGACCTAGAATGGCATTCCAGACTGTTCCTGCAGCAGCTGGAGACACCATAAATGTGAAACCTTCCACTGAAATGACACTTCCTACTGCCACAGTTAATGGCATCCCACCAACCTGCTCAAGGAAGTAAGTTCCTTATATATTTCTGTTAAACGAAAAACCACATAAGAATAGCCAATATTAAAGTACACAATTAATTCCTACAATTAGCATGTTATCCTAATTTGGCCCTCAAAATCATTAATCAAAAAGCACGGTTATTGTTGATGCATTTGGAGAATGTCTGAATGTATTGCATCTCAGTAGCTGCAAAATCATCTATGCAATTTGGCGGGTCATTTGAGCATAATAAAACCATAGATCCTTATAAAATTTTCCAGTGACCAGAAGAATTCTTCAGGATTTAAAACCTCAAAACTTACACTGTAATGTTTATGAGAACCATATGGTTGTCCAACAAGATCACCAAGATTCAGTTCTTCCATTATCTGTTCCCACATAATAAGTCATGCAGAAGACATGAGGACCAGAAAAATGAAAGGCAAGATCTCATCCATACCATAATACCAAATTTACCAAAGAACACATACTGTTCGGCTTTTAGGTCCTAATAGAGTAAACATTCTAGTCTGCTCCGTGATGTCTTGAATTTCCACCTTGTCAGCGAAAAAAATGTATCTGTAATGTAAGAGATATAGGTCAACACAGAGCATGGAATCCACTTGGTTGTCGAGATACAATAGTTGAAATCAGACATGCTTTCACAATTGTCATAAATTCATATCTATAATTGGCTGAAGTACAATAATGATCACCCTTTAAATTTCATAAGTCAGCAATTGATGTTGTCAGATAGTTTATTGAGAATTATAAATTTTTTATATTAGGATTTGATATATGTATGTTGTTTCATATCATAAACTACAGAATTATGGCAGGACTAGAATTCTAGTATTGAATTGTTTAGATTTCTTATTTTGTGGTTGTAATAACACTGTATATATAGAGTGCTCTTAATCTGGAGTTTAATCGGGAAACCTCTACCCCTTTTTTTACATGGTAGTATGGTATCAGAACTTAAGGTTTAGGTTTTCCAAAATTTTATTCCTCATTCTTCCCTAAACTAAACTTTAATAAAATGCCAACAGAAAATTTTGCTTTTCCCATCAAAATTTGATTGAGTTATTGCCTTTTGCTTTGTCTCTGACATTTTGCATTTAACTACATTAATATTGTATCCAGTGGTTATCACCTTAAAAAATGGAAGGTGTTTGCTTCAATATAAGAATGGGAATCTAAATAATTTCGATTAGACTAAGAACAATTTACATAACTGGAACCCTCACCCTCCACATTTGAGGTTTCAGTGATTATAAAAAATTTGAAACACATTCCAAAATCAATTCCGAACAGGGAGGGCCAAAATGATTCTAATTCCTGATTTTCACCTCCCCCTTAATGTCACAGGCAGCATGTTGTTCAGGAAAATTGCAATTTCATCCTGTAAATGGAATCGTACTTGTCCTTTTAGTTTTTAACCTTGGGCTTGAATAGAAGGACTTAAAATTTAAAAATTCTCAAATTGAAGATAGAAAACCTTAATCTGATTGGAATTTGACACGAGACATTTTAATAAGTGCTAGCATTAAACTCAGCTGCCAGAGATGGGGGATACATGCACTTGCACTTCATGTGTCAAATTCAGACAAAATTGGGATTTTATCCTCAATTGCGAATTTTTGGAAGTTACTTACTTTTTCTGACCCTGAAAATATAGGGCAAAAAATGGCAATTTCTCTTGTATTGTTCCTATCATCTACCGGAAACTTTCTAGGAACCTGAGTTACTCAAGATTAACTTGAAGGTCCTTGTCATATCATAATGCTCCCATGGATACTTCAAGGCCATACAAGTTAGGGAAGTCATAGTCAGGTCTTATACAATTTATGGTATATCCTATACAT
>MAYD01360501.1:0-10337 GCA_001909325.1 Ruellia speciosa
CGGAGGTAGTATTACATTTTAACTTCCAACAAATTAATTTTTCGCAAGTTATATTCCATACAAGCTAAGTTGTAACAACTTAAAAGGGTAAGTTACTTTCTGACCTAAGTTAAGTTATTGGTCAAGCCTCAAAGATTCGAGATCCTTAAGGCAAGACTTAACTGGGCCATAAGCCCATAATTTTATTAAGAGGGGATTGCAGGCCGGCGTTCCATTCTTTGCAGCCCACTAAGTAAAAGCCCCAAAATGTATCATTTGTTTTTTTGTAAACCCTAACCCTAATCCCCTTGTGTCTGTCGTGTCGTCTCATCGATTATAAATTCGCAGTGCGCGCCGGAGGTTTCTTCCATCTTTCTTCCTCGCTTCCATGCTACTGCTGTATCTATTTTCATATGTTTTACTTACTTTTATTCCGTAATCGGTTGCTCCTCTATCTCTACTACGGTAGAGGTGGTGATGATGGATTTGGGTGGCGATGATGATAAATTGAAAGGCTTGTTTCTCAAAACATTCGCAGTGGCCGCCTAAGAGCTTTCGCCTTCGCCGGGCTTGAGAGCTTGTGCTGTTACTTCCTTGGATGTCTGAGCCGCCTCCATCATCACAATCGCCTGTTTGTTCCACTAATCTCTTATTCTCTTTCAGTCTTTCTTTTTGAACGAGCCTAATATTGCAATCCGTTGGATCCTACAGGTGGATCAATGGATCTATCGTTAGGCAATATTAAATCTTTTTTTTCACATACGTATTGTCACTCCTATACGTGTGTTTCTGCCTTTAGCTCCGAATTATTCCTCTATTTTTCTTTTTAGGATTTTCGGTGACAAGGTAGATACATTTATAATTTGTATTGTTAGTTTGGTGTTTAATGGTGATAATTAGGGATGATGAAAGTAATCAGACGGATTCCCATTGAATTT
Organism: Ruellia speciosa; assembly: GCA_001909325.1. Taxonomy (NCBI): domain Eukaryota; kingdom Viridiplantae; phylum Streptophyta; class Magnoliopsida; order Lamiales; family Acanthaceae; genus Ruellia; species Ruellia speciosa. The sequence goes on from MAYD01360501.1 coordinate 918, forward strand.
ATCCCATGATAGTAACAATCAGCTACTTCCGACCTAATTATCATCTTCTGTTGTAATTTCACAGTTGATTATTTTGATTTTTGGCCAAATCCATTTTGCTCCGTAATTAATCGAATGCTAGGGTTCAAAGTCGGTGCAGCCCTTTATTTTATTACTATGTTGGTTTGATCTCAGTTTCAATTTTTCTCATGTTTATTTCAAATCCATCTCTTTGAGCCGATGATTTGATATTATATTTGCTACTCTTGAAAGGAATTAAAAATATTTCTGCGTGATGAACATTACCACCAAGATCTATGAGGCTCATATTGCTAGTAACTTTATATTATTATAAATTTCCCAGTTTGCCCCGTCATTGTTTTAGTTTTTGCTTATTGTTTGTGACCAAATTGGGATTGGTGTGACACCAACCACCCTGGTGACGAACAGGTATGGAGGGAGTAGTATTTTTTATTGTATGTAAGTGTTATTCATAATGCTTCAAAGCCAATGACGTATTGTGGTTCATCAAAATTGGTTGCTTTTGAATGAAAATATTTACTTGGTTGTAAAATTATGAGCTACGAAGATTGGGGCTGTATAAATGCCAACTTGTTGGAGATTTATGTAAATGTTGGTTATGGCCATGTTTGGTCATGATAATAGTTTGACATGGGAGGACAAAAAGGTGGCCACTAATCCATATCCATTCGACTTTGATTGATCCATGACCCAAACAGGGGTGCAGCAAGTTTGCCTTTGAGGCCATGATGGACAGCTGATCATGTAACTATTGACCATGCATGATACATACTTGTGTGTTTGACTGAGATTTGGTTTGGATAAAAACATTAGTAGGAATGAAGAAGGCTTGAAGATTGGAATGCGTTTGGAGAGGGTGATCACAACTCTAGCCTCTATTTTCTAGATTGGTTGGTTTGATGTATAGTATTTCTTGGAAGTAGAGCATTTTTAGCTCTAGCTTATAAATATAAACTATAGCTCACCACCTATCACCTTATACCTTATTGTAATATGGAATGAAGTTTTCTGGGGCGTATTTTGGGTTTAGGACTGGTGCAAGCCCTGTGTATTTTGGGCCTATTCACCAAATGTGGGATTAGAGGTATGTGGTGAATGTGTTAATGTGTTGACGGTACTGAATCATTCGATTTAATTATGTAATTTGCGCTGGTGCCCCCACCTATACACCACCACACACCAGAGGATTCTTGAAAACCTTGTTGGGTAGAAGTTTGATATGGGGATGTTTTTATCCCATTTTGGTCACTACCACTTAGACATCCATCACAATCTTTTACGCCACTGAAGTTCTCAATTCATACTGCTGACATTTCTGCCTCGATTTCAACTGTTTCTTAAAGATCTTGTTAATTCTTTTTCTACAGTGATCTACTTACTCGGATGTGCCGGCTGGACCAAACTTGATTTTGAGAAACCTCTCATTACGAGAGGCTTTGCATTCCTGTCTACAATACTTCTATGAAAGTGATTTGGAAGAGGTGGAGGAAGATACCAACTTCCCTATTGTCCGGCTCCCACGAAAGTGATTGAAAAAAATTTTGGAAACCTTGGTTTTTGCATCCATCCAATAGTCTAAGCTAAAGGAGATGTGTAAACTGTCACAAGCTTGTGAAATTACTAATTTGGAAGATGGCTTCTTCATCATTCCATTTAGATGCAAGGAAGACCTTTTTAAGGTGGTTGATGGGGGACCATGGGTCATTTTCGGCCATTACGTTATGGTCAAAAATGGAAATTACAATTTAAATCGGATCCAAACATAGCCCTTAGTACTTTGGTTTGGGTTCGTCTCCCCCGTATCCCTGTGGAATATTACCGTCTTGAAGTTGTCGAGGAGGTTGGACAAAACCAAAACCCTTGGGAAGCTAGTAAAAGTTGGCCCAAAACAAGTTAAGCTGAACGAGACAAATATGCTTGAATTTGTGTACTACTGGTGGATCTGGGGAAACCTCTTATTTCTCGCATCTGGATTAATCAAGTTCTTCATCAGCTAGAATATGAAGGTTTGGTATCAATTGTGGAATCTATTATCATTTGGAAATTGGAATCAAATTGTATAGTATTAAAGGGAAAGTCGGAAGCTCCTCTACCAAACAGAAGGAGAAAATGAAATCCATTCCCTAACCCAGGGGAATGGAAACGAAAACACGAAGCAAAAAAGGCAAAGGACAACCCTTCAAAAGCAAAAATAAAGAATCCAAGGCAGCTTTGAAGGGCTTTAAATCAACACCAGATCACTCGGCCCTGGGCCCTTTGATAATTGTGAGTTCTCCATGGAAGGGAAAACTAGATACTAACAAGGGGAAAGAATGGATTCCAAAAGCGACCCTGGAGGATAATGTTGAGAACCCTGTCATTTTCTCCACTAGAAGCAACCCAGTAGTGGTTCGGTACCTTATGTTTTCTACGAATGTTGATGGAGTTGAGATGCAAAGCGGATGATCAACAATAAAGGATAGATCAGGCCTGGGACCCAGGTGATTCATCTTGGTGGAGACTAAAGTCGGTCAATTCAGATTTCTATGGATATTGATGAATGTGTGGAAGAAACACCTGGAGTGGGAATGGAGGTCTCCCTCCCAAACCAATATACTACTATTTCTTTGTGAAGACCATCTTTGGAATTGTCGGGGAGAAGTGAATAAGAGGTTCAAACGTAATATTTTTTACTTATTACGCCCGCCACTCCTCGGAAATTGTTGTTATTATTGAGCCAAGAGTGGGAAGCTGGAAAGCTGAGCGTCTTTTTCGTAGATCAAGATTTGATTAAAAGTATTATGAAGAATCCCATGGATTATCTGGGGGAATCTGGCTTTTATGGAATTCTAGAGCGGATTTTGAACTCCAATAGACAAGTTATTCACGCCTCTGTTTCAAGAACGATAAAAAATGGTCCCCATGTCACGATTGAAGGAAGGTTTATGGGAACACTTCGTGGCCATGTCAGACTGTATCCACTGTCCTTGGCTTATCGTGGGGGATCTTATGATATCTTACTCCAGTCTGAGAATGGGGCAAGCCTTTTTCTCATCATTCCGGAGGTTTTAAACCCTATGTAGACTGTTGCGGTCTCATTGACTTGGGAGCCAAAGGTCCTCGCTACACTTGGAGTAATTGTAGACTCGGAGATGCTAAATTCTGTAAGAGATTAGATCGAGGGCTTTGTAATGATTTATGGAGGGTGATGCTTCCAAAGCAGAAGTAATACATCTCCCTAAAACCTACTCTGATCATCTCCCCAACCTCATTAATTTGCAGGGTTGTTATTAGGATCATGCTGAGGCTACATTGAATAAATGTGAACTGGCATGGATGAAACATCCTCAATTTTTGGGTCAAGTGAACACAATTTGGGCACGCTCAGAATGTGACTTACAATGTAAACTTCGCAATCTCATGGAAGGGTTGTCAGCCTGGAATTGAGAGACTATTCGAAATATTGGTATTCGAAAACGCTGTTACCATGCTAGGGTGAAGGGTGTCCAAAAAAGGCTCGATAATGGGCCTGACCGCAAACTATGTTGGAGAGTAAACTCATTTCCGAATACAGCTGTTACCATGCTAGGGTGAAGGGTGTCCAAAAAAGGCTCGATAATGGGCCTGACCGCAAACTATGTTGGAGAGTAAACTCATTTCCGAATACAGCTGTTACCATGCTAGGGTGAAGGGTGTCCAAAAAAGGCTCGATAATGGGCCTGACCGCAAACTATGTTGGAGAGTAAACTCATTTCCGAATACAGCTGTTACCATGCTAGGGTGAAGGGTGTCCAAAAAAGGCTCGATAATGGGCCTGACCGCAAACTATGTTGGAGAGTAAACTCATTTCCGAATACAACCTTGTACTCGACCAAGAAGAGTTGATATGGTATCAATGTGTGAAAACATGATGGCTACAGAATTGGTGATCGGAATGCTAGATTTTTCCATACCTCAACCATCATCAAAAGGAGAAAACGTTATGTCAAGGGGCTTAAAGATGGCTTAGATTCATGGCAATGGGACCCTGGAATCGTCTCCAAACTTGTATGGTATTTCTATCATAATTTATTCTCGGTGAATAACCAAAGATCTTCCAATTTTGGCATTCTAAATGGCTTTCCGGAGATCTCATCGAGATGCTTCAGGGGCTTGAGGCGGGATCTTTCCATTATAGATGTCAAAGAAGCAGTCTTTAATATTGGAATTTGGGCAGGACTTTTTCAACATTGTTGGAATCTTTTAGGGGGTGACCTAGTTGATTTCATTGTTTCGATTTTTAGATCTGGTTGTATACATGCGGAGGTGAACCATTACCTCCTCTGTCGCTAGTGCTGGCGAAATGGGAATCATTAAAGATGCTCGCGGACAACGGCTAAACAGCTTTGCATGTAACATAGGAAAGGGAGACTCCATTTTGGCATAATTGTGGGGTATTAAACTTGGGCTTTAAATGGCTATTGACATGAATTTATGTAAGGTGGAACTCAGAATCTGATTGGATTATAGCTCTTCATCTTTTAGAATATGGTACCGATGCCAGCCCCTTTTGGAATATCATCCAATGAAACTCTTGATTCTCAAGTTTCCTTATCTTCACATTCGTCATACTTGGCGTGAGGGAAATTCTTGTGCCGATTATCTTACCAAACTTGGAAGAAGTAGATATTGGGAAGCATATTGGCTTATCGAGCCTATGCTAGAGCTGCACAGTTGACAACGCGAGATGTTCATTCCTGACAAAAGAAGAAGAATATATAGGAGAACCAGAGAGATTGTGTGAGGGGATGTCTTATCTCACGCAAGTTGTGCACATTTTTGCAATTATGTGTTGTGTATATTACACTTTATTTCATACAAGATTTATTTGATATATTCATCATATTTTACATAAAATCCAGACTTCTCTACCAATTGAAAGCCTTATTAATGTTAAATGCGTCAACCCCAACCCTACCAGCGCCACCAAAGCTCACACTCCATCAGGGTATATAGATTCATATATTCTATAACTTCGGCAGCAATGATTATTTTTATAATGTGATGAATGATACACTTTCAACCTAATATCGTGATGTATTTCCAAAGCCGAGTTTCTGCCTGCCGGCTACAGATGTTAGATTTTTATTTATCACCGAATTGAATGCAAGTACTACTATTAGCATCCAATTTATACCATTATGTCATGACAATAGACGTACATTACTCACTAAAATATAATAATAATGTGAACAAACATTTTCATTGAAAAAAAAAACAAGGCTGTTGATTGTTAAATCATGAATGAGTATTTCTTATATGTTAATGTTGTAGTATGATCCCACGACACACAACTTATGACTTACACTAACGCAGAGACGATATATGCATGGATGCCGCCATGCCTTCCTCGCGCTTGTGCCTTGACCATTGCTCATTTCAAAGTTCAAACTTAATGAACTACTCACAGCCCAAACTGAGAAGTTGAACTTGTGGGCCCGGTGGGTGGCTCATCTCCTCTGACATTGCTTTGAAATTGGTATCATAACCATCAGTCCACATACAAAACTACTTATATCACCGACCTGGTGAGCATTGAAAAATCAATCAACAGCATGCTTCTAGCTCCCACGTCCACTGCCACAAAAAATAAATAAATCCCTGTTTCCAGTCCTGCGTTCCAAATTACCCAAGTCCGCTCTCTCATTCTCACACTGTATTGCTTGCCTTAGACTCGGAATAAGGCTTCGAGGGATATACAAAGACAATGGACGATGCGGTAGAGGTTTGTAAACTGGCAGAGTATCTCATTGAGGTCAGAGTGACTCTGGGAAGCTGCAGAGACCCTAATCCCAGAGGTACAAGCATGTAATTCAGATCATATGCCGACCTTGGCAGGATATAGATCGTATCACTATTGTGCCCAGACGACACAAAACTTTGTGAATCAGCCATGGAGAATTTGATCTCCTGGAGGAGCTCCGTCTGATTGTGAATTTTGACAAGAAACGTGAAGGGATTTCCAAGAACAGCATGCGGAGGGCATTCTAAACTCACAACCAATGGAGGTAGTTCAACGGTCACATCTGGAAGTCTGTATTTTGTAACTTCGGCTGCAGCATCACTTGAGTCAAAATGCTCCCTTGTTCTTGAATCCCGTTGCCATCTCAGAATAACAGTACCAATGTTCAATTTACTGCTTACCCTGGGAGCGATGGTGAAAGCCTTCTTAAACTCTTCACCAGGCACATGAACCACAGTTTCTCCTAACTCCTCATTCTGAGGTTGTACAATGCATGCATCATCATTCTCCTTCTCAATGGACATAGACAGGAGCCGCAGCGGCACTTCCGAACAATTCTTAACAATAACTACAAGAATAGTGAACTCGTTTAAAGCTAGTGATGGTGTCTGATCAACTTCAGAAATTGACTTGATCTTCGACAGCAAAAGCGGATCCTGCCGAAATGGGAGCATGAATCGATGGTTCATTATCATAGCAGTTTTGCCTTCAATCTGCAAGCTTTTATGTACATGCACCTTTTGCAAACTAGGTTCATCACTATCAGGATAGTAACCCAATGAAGCATAAAGCATGATGGGTTTCGGACGATGCCACTTAATTTTGAGCTTGCAGGACCATGAGTCACCGACATCTAGAGAAGGGACAGAAATCAATCCAAAAGATGGCTGGATTTTCTGAATGTTATCAGAAGGCACTTTGGATCCACCTTTGGGTGCATGACAAGATATATCAATAAGCTCGACATGGAGATTGTCAGCTGAAAATGGTTCCTCCTCTCTTGGACTAAGCAGGCCACCACCTCTCGTATCCACCAAATTAATTTTTAACTCACCAGAATGTACGGCATGTCCTTTGGAGGCAACAGTCACTGGCAAAATAAAGCTTTCTCCAACCAATGCAGGGCCACATGAACCTAAGATTAGATCTACTTGTGGATCGGGTTCTTCAACCTGTATGGCCTTCTGCCCAGAGAATGCCAGGCCAGGATCCTTGGTGGGAATGGTTTCCACTAGATTTTCAAATTTCCAAAGTGGTAGATCATTCATCGATGCAGGACTTTCAGCTCTGCAACATATTGTGAAGTGTGGACCAATTCTTGCAATTACATAAATGCATTCAAGCTTTCCACTTTGATCTGCATTATCAACAATATAATGTCATTTTCACAGGAGCAGACAACCACGACAAATCGAAAAAGAACTAAGAAAAATATTAGTGCAGAAGAGGGAAACTAAATAAACAATAAAAGAAAAGCTTGCAGCATCTGAGATCTACCGTCAGTGACTGCTGGTATCTCCTATTTAAGATTTTAACACATACAAGAAAATTTTCCAAAGGGAGTCTAAAATTAGAACTTCTATTGTATCTATACGAGTTTCTTTAGGAATTCTCAGTCTAAACAAAATATGGTTAGAAACTACCAATTTCACAAACTTCTCTTCATGATGAAGTTCATAGCCACACAATTTCCTCTTTTTCTATACAACAATACAAGTTATGCTACCAACTTACCAGATTTTATTTCATATGTCAATCGCAGCCATTTATTAGCAGCAAGCACCAGAGCAGGAGCAGTCTCAACTCTCCGACCTGGTTGCACATTGAAGGTTGCAGCAACATGTGGCCTCTCACCATTCCCAATTATAAAATTGCACTCAGATTGATTAAATTGCACCTCCAACTGATCAATCTCCACATTTGTAGGCAATTGGGATCTAAGTGATATAGTTATGAGAGATGGAGCACCTGGTTTAACCGCTGGTTGATGAAAAGCAACCAAAGCAAGCAGCACTGCCCTTAGGGGACTGACAAGATCTATCTCAAGATACAAAGGATAATCACTGTTTACTTTGAGGTCATTGTAATGTCCATTCAGGTCATGTTCTGGAGCTCCCTTGGCAACCTCAAAGGCTTCCTTCTGTATCTTTGCTCTTTGTGAAAGAGTTGCAGGCCCAGCAGGAGCACAATCTTTAGACTGCGCCTCAACAGCATCAGTTGTAATCGGTAGAGCAGCCATTTCAAGTGAATATTCTATGAAATCTTTGGCTGAACTAATTCCCCCTGAGCACTCTCGTAAGTAACCCAACACTTCCCACAATGACAATACCCAACCTTCGCGTCGGTATAGACTGGCAACATTGTCAAATATTTGTTTAGCGTTACCAAAGTCACTTCCTGCAAAATGTTCTCTAGCCATCTGGAATCCACAATAAGCAGCTGTCCTCTCAGCCTTTAAGTTATTATATGCTTCAAAAGATCTCTTTAGCAGAGCAATAATTTCAAAGGAATCTTGGAACCTCTTCCCTTCAGCAAGGATATAGCGGACAAACTCATCATCAGTCAAGCTGTTGCATTCAGAAGGATTCAGCAGAAAATACTTCAATAAAAAATTTTAAAAAAACAATGCTTATCTCAGAGGAACCCAAGGGTTTCCTATATCAGGCAGAATGGGAAAGGTCGAGAGATTATTGGGCTTGTTGAACTCACGATTGGTTTATGCAACCCTCCTCACACTCAAGCAACCTAGAAAACTGGCCAAGGTATGCAGAAGGAGCAACAGATTCTGCAGTTCCATTGCTCGGACCAAGATCTTCTGACATGCTTAGGGCAAATTCTAAACACACATTTTTTTCCTTCAGGTAGCTTGCAGCCAGCTGTCTCAAATGCCAGAACATTGGATGTAAAAATTGATCATTAACTGTGTATGCTTCTGAAGATTAAAAATGGAAGGGATGACTACCTGGTAGTAGTAAGCAGGATGAAATTCCCATTCAGTTGGTTTGTCTGAAGCAACTGATGTATTACCAGCAACTGGGACAACGTTAAGAGAGCTTGTCTCCAACAGTTGAGCAAATACCAAATATTGCCGGCTTAACCATTCCCAATGAAGAAAAATAACATCAGATACCCCCACAAGTTTTCTATAGTTAGCAGTGTGCTGGCGGAACCATGCAATTGCTTCTACAACCTTACCACCATGAAGCAGTAATGTTGACATCTTAAAATGTAATTGTTCAGCAATTGTCTTTATTTCAACGAGTCTCTGAATGGGAGGCATTCTAGTTGATGTCCCAACCATCTATATACAATGATAATGAAAATGAAAACAAGAGAAGATTAAAAGAAGATAAATATCAATGGACTTGATTTATCAAACAAGAGAACAAAAAAAGGAGAAGCTACTCATAATCTCTGTGGACCATGTGTCCATGTCACATGGAGGTTAGACAGAACTATTTATTAGGATAAAGAAAATGATCAAAAACTGAATGTATCCCACAGAAAATGCTTATGGAGCACCATCAGTTCAGTAGGATGCATAAAACGCCTAGGTATGAAATATGGCAATGTGAGGTGATTGCATAAAACCCTAATTGTAACTTAGAATTCCATTTTATATATATATATATATGTCT